>JABFOV010001936.1:0-22206 GCA_022817685.1 Aradophagus sp. ZL-2020 | reverse complement strand
CTATCATGAAGTGATAGTTTTTTTTCTAACAATAAAATATTGGCATGATAACGACAGCCCGTTTCATGTCATCAATCGCTTAAACTTATGTTTCGTTTCTATCAAGATTTGCAAACTCGTGAATTAAAAATGAGAATATCACGTTTCTACGCTTATGCACTTGATAAAGCTGGGAAAGAATATTTAACAACTGTCTTTGTTTTCTAACATTAACTGTCGATTTATAAGATCCAAGATTATAGTCTTTGAATATTTTATATTTTTTTGTCATTTCTTTTTTCTCTTAAAAAATTCTCTTAAAATTTTTTTTTTTTTAATTTTTTCTCTTAAAAATTATTACAGTAAATTTTATTGTACGACTTTTCACTTTAACTTCAAAATGTTTTGCAGTAAAAATATAATAGAAGAGGCCTGGTTTGTAAAAGTTAGATTTTACCAGATTTCAAAAATCCATGTTTAAAGTACATTATGGTTTTTTCTCCTTTTTTTTTTCGGTGTCGAATAATTAGGGGAAATGATAATGTGCACTAATTAATATTAATTATATAGGTCAACTAGGGAAGTGTCGTTAATATTAAATGACAAATAGAATATTACAGACATCAATGTCATGATCCTGATGTATGCAAATGTGATTTATCACATTCGCCAGCTTTGAAGATTAAACATGTTCAAAGGCTATAATATGTTGCATATAATTAATTAGATACAATTTATTACAATCATTTTCGATTAAGCCTAATAAAATTGAACTTCGAACCAGTTTTATTATCACCGTTATTACATTACATGAAAAATATTATTTACTGTAGAGATCTAAAAAAGTGTCGTCTTTAGTAATGAAATTGATAAATTATGCTGCGATTGAGAAAAGTAATTATTTGTATAAAGTGTTTGATGACACAAAAATAATACTTGCATACAATAATAATAATAATAATAGCAATAATAATAATTATAAGTTTAATTTAAAAATCAAGAATTCATATCTTAACATTTATTAGTTTTTATTTTGTTGTGATTCTTTTTTGTAATATAGTTTTTTTTTATATATGTTTTTATATTAATAACTTTATCGTATGGAAATGTATATGGAGTTTATCGCACTGCAAAAGCCTCAACTTTTGAATCTGGAAAGTATTGAAGTCGTAAATATTACTAAAAAGAATTCGCATACATTTAGTGACCAAATTAACAATTGTATGTAAATAGGATTGAAGGTCTGGATCAAATAACCAGACATGTACTACAAAATACAAGTTATATTTTATGTCGTAAGATCAAAAAAAATTTTAATAACTCCAGATTAAATACAAAACTTTTTTTGAAAAAAAAAAAAAAAATTGATTGATTCGTATCATAGATGGAAATAACGTCGTTACAAGTAACGCGTTACTCGAAAGCGTTACATTTTTTGAATACTGATAACATGGAAATCATTCTCTTTTTCTGAAGTAACAGTAACGGTAACGCGTTACTTTTGAATGCAAGTAACTCAAACATTGGGGGTAACGTTTTTTTTAAATAACGCGTTGCTTAAAAATGTTACATTTTTCGAATAACAGTAACGTTGACATCAAATTTTTGTTATTCACTTTACGGTAACGGTAATGTTATTATAGTATAGTTATTTTACATTTTAAAAATAACTTTCATTGTATGATTTGTACTATACATTTTCTATATTAAATTTTTTTTCAGTATTCGTTGATTCAAAACAAAAATGTTGATTAAAAAACAAAAAAAAAAAAAACAATGTTACTAATGTTGGTAAATTTTGATTGCAGGTTTCCCGTTTGCTTTCATATACCGATACACGCTTTATGGAAAAAGTCCGAGTCTGCAACATGTATATTTTATATCGTGCGGTCTTTTACTGGGCTATTGGAATTATGGTAAAGAACTCGCCATTACTCAAATATCGCAATATCGCAGTAATATTTTATCTTCGAAGAACCTATTAATTCCTGTCTGTAGCGCTCTATGATCCTTCATTTCTTATAATATTGATTGAAGTAATCGACATATATTATAACTCTCGACCTACAGAATGGGATATTTTATATTCCGCCGGAGCAACACTCGGCACCTACCTCATCCTCAAAGTCTTCGGTAGCACTGCATTTTCCGTCTCGGCCATTTTTATCTTCAATATGGGCTACCTTACGTACGGTAAGACTTGATATTTTTTTCACGCTTTTATGCTGAAAAAATTTTTTCATCCGAAAAAATACATACATTAAGAACAGTACACTTTTAAAGAAACATCTTTATTCGTATAATCTTTTTCATTCAATTTAAATCCTTTAGAATCAAAAGTATTATTTTGAAAGAAGTGGAATATATATTTTTGTTCAAAATGATAATATTTTCAACAAATGTGTAATTTCTTTTGAAAGAAAAAGATCTTTTTGCATAAACACGATTTCATTGAAAGTAAATGATTTTTTTATGAATTTTAATATCAATTATTGATTGAAATTGATTTTGAAATTTAATGAATTTAAAATTTCTGTGTTTATGATGTTTCTTTGTTTCCTTATTTCATTTTATCTTCATGAGACGTTTTCGTGAATTTAAAAGTTGTATTAACTAATTTAATTACATCGTGAAAATATTTATTTAATTTAATTAAATTGGTTCGCCATTTAGGATATTACATCACGAGCATTGACGGTTACGATTTCAAATGGACAATGCCGCAATGCGTTTTAACTCTCAGGTTAATAGGACTTGCCTTTGATTTGTGGGATAGTCAAAAACCAGTGGTAAGTTTGCAAATAGTAACCTTGATACCAAATATTTCATTTGTAGTTGAAAAGCACATTTTTATTTTATTTTATTTTTTTTTCTTTGAATAATTTTTCGCTTCTTTCGAATATTAATCCTATTTTTTTAGTAATAAATAGATCGAGTTAATAAAATTAAATATGTTAAATTAATTTAATTTGATTCTGTTCATTAAAAAAAATTTTTTTCCAAATTTATCTTCCTGTACTTACAAGTGACTTGATTTCTTTACTGTGCGATTTCTATAATGAAATTAACAATAATTTTCATTTGCACACAGGAAAAACTATCTGAAACTCAAAAGAAGAAAATTCTAACGGAACAGCCTTCGCTATTAGAAATATTTTCGTACACCTACTTTCCCGGTTCCTTTTTGGTTGGCCCTCAGATTACTATGCGAAAATATCTGGATTATGTAAACGGGAGACTTATAGACGACGTATGTATTCTCGTAAGATTAGTAAATGATAGTAATCACTAAAATTATTTCAAAGTTTGTTGATGTTGACAATCATCTTTTTCATATGAGACCAGTCCCTACATTATGCAATAGTTTTCATAAATATTAAAATACTTTGCTTCCAGGATTCGGTGAAATGTTCTCGCAAACCCCCGGACTGCGTGATTCCAGGACTTCAACGGGCAATGATTGGATTCGTTTACGTAGCAATATATCAATTATCAACGATGTATTTTACAGAGGAATACTTAATTAGCGTCGAGTTCCAGAATTCAGGCTTATTGAGGCAAGCTCTGTATGTCTGCATATGGGCGCATGTCAATATTTACAAATACATCAGCTGCTGGCTAATTACTGAAGGCGTAAGTGCTTTTGCGAATTAAACCATTGACAGGGTAAATGACGTTTAAAAAATTCGCGAGGAAATTATCGATTTTAAAGAAAATATTGTTTATTAATAATTAAATATTGTGAAAATCATATGTCAAAATGTTCGGAAAAGTTTAAAAAAAAGTCACACACATTCACGAGGAAATGCTAAGGTGCAAACCGTTGTCAGTGCTAATGTATACGTTTGCCTTGATTTCGTATCTTAGACATAAAAGTGTCTCTCAAAGTGACATTTGATATTCAAATTCATTGCGAAAAGTATAAACTTTTGCGTTGAGATAAATAAAACTTTATTCATATGACTGGTGATAAGATCAATCGCGTTATTCAGGTTTGCATTATCTTTGGATTGACTTACAATGGGAAGGACTCATCTGGTGCTCCACAATGGGATGGCTGTGCAAACGTAAAGCTGATGACTTTAGAAACTGCATCATGCATGAATGACTACATTACATCCTTTAACATCAACACTAATCAGTGGTGCGCAGAATACATCTACAAAAGACTGAAGTTTCTTGGCTCCAGAATACTGAGTCAATTCTTTACGCTCCTCTTTCTCGCAGTCTGGCATGGTTTCCACTCGGGATATTACAATTGCTTCTTTATGGAATTCATTATCGTTTACTTCGAGAAAGACGTAAGTTACTTATAAATTTAGTTAACTAGTGCGGAAAAGTAAACCCTGTTAACGAAAAGCTGTCGAAATATACCTCGGTCGGTCGAAAACATTTGAGGTATCTGCTCGTTCCAATAGCTGTTTATTTCTTATTTTCATGATTTTTTGAAGATAACCTTTTATAAGATGATTTATCCATCATTTATTTATTTTGCAGCATATGAAAACCTCAAGAAAATAGACAAAAGTAGTACAGATGTACTATGGGGTGACGAGACATTCTTATCAGACGTCATTCTTATCTCTAGGTTGTCTGGTCTGCTGTAAGAGGCTATAAAAGGGCAAGGGTACGAGGGTATTTACCCCCACTCCTGCAGCGGAGTGTATGTTGGTCAGGATGGATTGCGGATGAGTCTCATTGCGGTGCATCGCGATGGATGGTGCAGGGTGGATTGCGGTGGGTGGATTGCTGCGTTTGTATTGTTGAGGGCCTGTTCTTGGCCCAACTGAAAACAGGTCTAACCACAGTCCAGCTACCGACACACATCTGCAAACCATCCACCCCACCACCAACCACACACCATCCACCCATCGCTATACAAACACTGCAACACATCTACCCTACCACCTTCCGCGATATGTCCTACCGAGATCCATCCGCGATCCATCCCCCACCTAGACCCATCCGCGATCCATCCTTACCAACATACACGTCATTACAGGAGTGGGAGGGGAGGGGGTACGCTCTTATTCTTACACCAGCTCAGACAGCCTAGAAATAACAATGGCGCCTGATAAGAACGTCTCATCGCCTTATGGTACATCTATACTATTGACCAATACTATGGTAGACCTATTTTATTGACAGTACAATATTGATTGAAGTAGCTTTCAAAAATAATAATAAATATTGCACCAATTGGTCAGTGAATTTTGATAGTTCATTAAATACAATAGTTATCAAAACGAGGTGTAAATTTTTCCAAATTTCGACACTACAAAGTGGAATTTTCTACGCCATTTCGTGGCAATCAGACCCAAGTATTACGTTCATTGAAACAACCAATGATTATTTGAAAAGATATAGTAGTAATACATATTTTGTCGGGTAAATTTACAACTCAAGTTTTGCTTTCCCATTTGTCGTTTTTTAATTTTAGTCCCATACTAAACTATCCATTGATCTTTCAGATTACACCAGTTCTTGCCAAACACGAAAGACTTCAATCTCTTCTGGAAAAAAGTATCTTAATGCGTTTCATAAAATTTGTGGTGTTAAAGGCGTACACCTTCTTCGCACTAGGTTACAGCATAGTTTCATTTATCCTTTTATCTTACAATAGATACATGATTACGTACTCCAGCATGTACTATTGCCTCCATGTATGGTTTTTAATTTACCCCATAATTGCACCTATAATCAAGTGTGCGATCCGCGCGACGGATCGTAAGGCGCATAAAGCGTAGAATGTAGTTATTTTTCTACGAAACAATATTAAATAAAATATTGTTCGGTTCACAAAGAGAACGAGAAGCTAAACGTAATTAGAGTATTTTTTTAAGTCGTATAAGTCGTGGCAAACGAATTTGTTTCACGTTGCTAGGACGATTTGTTCTCGTTGTTTACCGCTAGTTCTTCGCTGAGAAATGTACTTAAAACTTTCATCGAGCCGTTTATTCTTGTACTAAAACATAGTCCGTTTTAATGTTTAATCATTAGGAGTAATTAAGAAGTTATTGTTTTTATTGTTGACTTTAATTTATTGTTTCTGTGTTGCAAACTGTTATAATTTGTTGGTAGAGACGAGACAATTCCAAACGATCGAGTGTCTTCTCCTTGTCATTGTTTTTCTCAAAAAATAACTTCCCAATATTTCGAACAATCGTGTTCTTGCGATAGATGCAAATATTACTTTGAAATATTATATACGTTTACTCATTATAATCATAAAGTAACATATAACGTGGCAATGTTGAAATTTTACTACGTCAAAAAACTATGTAAATTCATCTTTACATTTCGTTGAAAGTAGCGACATTTAAACGGTGAATATTTTTCATCTAGTAGGCTCTGAATTGTAAGATTTGTCTTAAATTATAAAATCTTGTCTGTACGTCGTAGCTTAAAAGTTGACGATTCAGACGCGATGGTAGAAGTAAAACTTTCGTCTCGAAAGAAGTCGTTTTTACATTTTTAAGTCAAAAGCGTGGAAAGAAGGGACTCCGACTTCATATCCAAATCAGTATTGATTATCGTTGGTAATTAATTCAAGTGAATCAGTTGAGTTGGAGATCTCATCATCATTGAGTTGGAGATAATATCTCAGCTATTTTAAACAACGTAGCAAATTCCAATTAATCGTATGGAGAGTAGATGCCTTTATACCTCTACAGTGTAATTGTTAAATGCTCAAAGTGATTCGCCTACTCTATGAACGCGCCTAACTGACGACCGTATACGTATAGCGGACATATTTTTTTGTAATGCGAAGTGTATAGTTTTGAATTACTTACAACCAGTAATTCCAAGTTATTGTTGTAAATTTCAGTTTTGTTAGTTAGTTGTAAAAATTTTAATTTGTAGTTTGTATGTTATCGGTAAGGTATATAATTCAGGTAGTAATGAATCAATGGCTGCGAAGAAAATATCTTAACTCTTTATGTGGGATATTTTAATTCTCAAATTGGCAATGAAAGAATCCCTAGTCCCAAAAGAACAACGAAGAAGAAGTGCGGATTCTTTATTGCCGATTTGGGAACGGTAGAGGGAAATGCCTGGCCATTTTAGGCAAAATATAAAATCGTTTAGACATTTAATTTGTGAAATGCCTGAATTGCATACTTTACTTGTAACAAATGTAAATGAGTGTCTCATGTAAAAACGTCCATGTAAGTCTCGTCGAAATTTATTTAAAAAATTGTAATGGGGTTCCAGTCGGAATTAAAGTTGTAAAAAAAGTAGCTATAGGCGGTGTGCATGTAAGTCGGTCTTTTTGGCGAAAAATATGAATGCAAGTATTCTCTTAATCTGTGCAGACTGTCGTAACGTAACTTATACATTTTTTCTTGATAGTGGTTACGGGAATATTCCCAAATGCCAAAATGGTTGGACGTACTTCAGTAGAAAAGTGACTTTTGGCGATTTGAAAGGTTGAATCAAATTTTTCGGTGGCATAAACTGATCAAACTGTTGTGAAATACCTTGAAAAGATGGGAAAATCTTGAATGAGATTTAAGGTGAAATATCAAGTTCATTTCACAAAGTTAGTGTTTTTTCAATTTAAAATTTAAAAACAAAATTTTTAAATTATACCTTGGTTACTACATAGGAATTTATTTCCAAAATTCCATAATGAAATGTTATGATTTCATATTTTGTAAAAAAATGTTTTTTGAAATTTCATAAGGATTAATGATTTCTTATTAACATGAAATTTCTATATAATTTTATAGTATTTTATGCATTTTTTAATGAATATTTATGATTTTTTATTTCTGCAAAATATTACTTTTTACAATAATGCATTAATTAAGTAATATTTTCTGGAAATAAAAAATCATAAATGTTCATAAAAAGTTTACGATAACTTATAAAATTACATAGAAATTTCGTGTTAACCAAAAATCATTCATCCTCATAGAATTTTGTCTTTTTTTTCGAATTGTAAAACTAACTTTTCATTATGGATTTTTCATTATGAATTTCTATGAAATATCGTAATATCCACGGAATACTCATCACAAAATTCATCATGAAACTCATCATTGAAATTATTATCCACTACAAAATGTCACGATTTTCTATTTCATTTTAACGAGGGTTCTCTTAACCAATGTTTATCATTTGGGAGATTATCGATACACGTAAAACAATTTTTTAATAAGAATTGTCTAGATCTACGAATTAAATTTCTAAGAGAGAAACAAAAAAGTATCTAATTCAAAGGTTTAAACCAAAATTATTGATAAAAGTTTATTTTAGATGTAAGTCGATAATCTATCGGATATTAAAAATTGGATAAGGGAACCATAATTTCAAAATTTAATGTTTAATGTTAAATTAAAGAAACACTAACTCAGTGGTCTTAGATTTTTTATTTCACCTTAAGAATGTAACGATACGTTTTGCAATGCGGTCATATTTTTTCAAGACATCTTTATAAACTACAGTATGACTTGATATCATTAATAGTAAGTGTAAAATGAAGCAAACCTTACGAAATTGTGAGCTCTTTTAGCACATGAAACTGACTGCGCGATACTCAAGCAGTTTTAATTACTTTTTCATATCTGTGTTGCGGGTAGCAAAATACTTTCCTGCCCTAGGGAGGAAAGGTATTATTCCTGCCCTGGCCGCAGGTATGGAAAATAGTGTATCGTACTCGGGTAGAAGCTTCCTTGGTACGTAATATACTATTTTACCTTTACCTTACGTATATTTATTTTACATATGTTTATTTACGTATGTTTATATGTAATCTGTACGTTTATTTTATTTTACTTTCTTTTATTTTATATGGTTAATTACAATACGAAATTGGCTACTACAATTTATATAACTTCTCCTATGTTTCCTCGTTGCACAATTGCTGCATAGACAGCATCAGCTGGGGTCCACCCCTTGAAGATGGCAAATATTGGGGGAAATGGTGTATTCTTACACGAGTGACAAAATCACTCGTGTGAAGAGTCGGCATTACTCCCACACATAAAGGTAAAATATCGTACTTACCCTATGAGCGAATAATATTAAATAACATGCTAAGAATTTACTACGAATATTATAACATTCGTAGTATATTCTTAAGATATTATTTAATATTATTCGCTGATAGGATAACTAATGAAGAAAAGTAATGCCAACTTTTGACTTGTTGTCATTACTTTTCCTCACTAGTTAAGTAATGTACTAATTACGGCGACAAATCGTGACAAGTTCATGATTTCAAAGTGTTACTAAACTAGAGTTGCAGTCACGTTTTTTTAATGTATGACACAAGATACAACTATACTACGCGCTTTACCAGTAAGGAAACGGATGTTTCAATTTAACATTCTCGTAATAAATTTCAATGCGAACCGACCACCTCGATGGCTATCATTAAATTAATATTAATAATTCCTTTAATAATAACAATAATACTTCCTCCAATAATATTTATGAAAATTCCTCCAATAATGTTAATGAAAATTCCTTCAATTCCTAATAATTCCTCCAGTAATATTCATAATAATTCCTCCAATAATATTTAGAATCGTTCCTTTAATAATTCCTCAAATCTTCAACCTTTCTGAAACCTGCAGTGTCGTTTTTGTGCGGGTTGTAAATTCACTCGGACTTCAGGAACACGATGATCTCTTTGATTAGGCCACCAAAAAATTTGTATTCAACTTTTGAAATCGCTAAAAGTTACTTCTCGTGAAATTCCTGGTGTATATGGTAAATGTTTAATTCTTTTACATGGTTACAGTTAATAAAAATGAATAAATAAAAATGGAGGATGGAAAATTTCCCACCTTCGATGGTCGCTTTGCAACCGTTTATTGTCGAAAGATTCTTTCCGTGTGCTTAGTTTAGCAAGTTACATTCGATATTTAAAATGTCCTTATTTGAAATACGAAATCAAATTCGATAGAGAGTACGGTAAATCAATACTAACAATATAAATCAAGTAGAAGAAGAGCAATATTATAATATACTGTCTTAAACATAAATGATGCAAATATACGTATAACATTTAGTGATTGACCAAATTATTCAACATCGTTAAGATTTGCAATGAATACTGCCAAAAGTTTTGCGGCTGACTTAAGAAGAAGATAAAGAAAAAAACAAGTACGGCGCATTTTGTAATCCACACATTGCACTACATTTATGGAGCAGTGCCTTAAGTATTATTTAAAAATTCTTCAGATAATAACAACGTTAGATAACGAATGTAATGTAATGGTTGGAACGATTCGAAAAAAAAGGAAAGAAGTAAATTATAACAATAATATGATGTCAATAACACGTGATTGCAGATCGATATTACGTTTTCTAATTTTATAACGAATAGAAGTACGAGCTGGCATTTGTTGCAGTGGTATATGAAAGAATAGGCTGTGGCACTTGTTATCATGTAATGTAAATAAATTGTAAGTAACGTGTATATGCGTGGTATTAATTTCCGCGACCTGTCATCTATGATTTGCTACTCCGTATTTCTTTTTTTATTTTCCGACTTGAGTAAATGGAATACCGTATTTATAGATTTATGTCTCTTTACTTAGATTCTGACGTCATTGCATCTAAAATGGATGCAGCGATTTTAAACCAAATCATTAATCTTTTCCGATGATTTATACATGAAAATAATGAACGAATGTGAAGACGGGCATTGTAAAATAAATTGAGCAAAAAAAGAAATATATGTAGACGTTGAATTGATCAAATAGACCGAGTAGAATTTTTTCGGAAGTTTAATTAACTTTTTAAAAATTTATCACTTTAAGTTCGAGGACGTTCAATAAATGTTTGTTGGACGTTATTTTACAGCAGAAATTTCACGATCTATATTCAACTTCGTTGATGTCGAGCTGGATAGACGTCATGGCGCCTTTAATATGATAGCATATGCGCATGCGTGTCTGCATAAATCATCGATTATTGGGAAAATGAACCCTCAATCTGAAAAAAAAAACAATTGAAATTAAGAACCCTGATTTTCAGGCTGTCAAAAATAAAATGAACGTATTCTGTAAGTAAAAACGAAAATTCTTTCTATGAAAGGTGGTGAATCCAATTGAAAATAATTGTGATATAATTAATTGGGTGTTCAGCATACCACATAAATATAAAATCTCTTTTTCATATGTTCATTCAAAATAAATATGTTCATATTTTCAATAACCACCTAGAAACTGGGTCTCATTTTTAAAATCAATCCAGATTCTGATCAAACGTTCTTCATTGCCAGCTGAGATTGAAGATTTTTCACTGATGATTCGAGATAAAGTTTATCATAGCCAGTTTGGAAATAGTGGTTTTTTGTCCCAGCCATCGATATAAAGGGTACCACCCTAAATATAACAAGAACAATTTATTAAATTACATAAATTATATTCAAATAGGTTCAAAAATAGTTTTCCTTCTTATAGCTGGTCTAATTAAGAAAAAAAGTTTGCATATAACATTCCAAATTGAATTGCATTTACCAGAGAACCATAAACTTTAGAAACAAAAATGTTTAATGTGTAAATGGTCGTAGAAGCTATAAAGATGTCAAAAGAACTGTTTTAGAAAAAGCCGAGTCGTTAACGTAAGGGCGGGAGGGGGGGAGGGGCGAGATCCGTCATCAATTCGCAGACTGTGAGCCTCGTGACGTAAACGGAGCGCCAACTCATAATGTCTAATTTGTGTTCCGCGTCATGCCCATACTTCTTCCTGTCCGGACAAAATCCTATTCCGCTTTCACTTCTTACCTATCATTTATTTTTCACAATGCGCGAGTCCAATTTTGCATTCCGCTGCCGAACAAGACACTTCGTCGCCGGACCTTGGGCAAGTTAATTGTGCAAGTGTAACTTGGCGTTCCGGTAAAATTTGGTTCGGAACAATCACACCGTACAGTCCGAGAGGTCGACCGTTTTGCAAGGCATTTCGTGTACCGACGCCTGTAACTTGCTTATAATTGCAAGGTGCAGGCCATGATTTATTGCTCGTGCCTCGATTTTTCAGAAGCTGAAGAAACAACAGCTAATTAATTATTTTGCATTGAAATTACGTCGTCGTCAGTTACCGTTTCTGAAATTTCATAATTTTACGATTCAGACAGTTGTGATTGTGAAAATAATTGGAAAAGCGTTTCTTCGAATCGAAACTTTTGAATACGAAATTCATATTAAATTCATAATTATTAGGTGATTTTTTTTTGATCGCGAAATATTGTTGATGAAGTAACTCTTGAAAAATACGTGAAATTGTTTATTTGTTTTATCGTACAACACGACTATGAAATCATAATTTTAAATTTAAAATAAAATTCGTAAGGTCGCACCTACATGTAATTTATTTTAAATGTATTTTAAATTTAAATTAATTTATTTTAAATGTAATTTATTTAAAGAATTAAAATTCTTTTTTTTCACCTTTTTTAAGTTGAAAAAAATTCTACCTATAATAGCAATCTTAATTTCGCGAGTAAATTACAATTTGCAAAAATTGAGATTTATGTAAAGACATCTATGGAAAACCAGGCAATTTTTTTCTATTAATCGAAGAAACAATTTTATATCCATCAGTTCTAGGTATTCGGAAATTGTAAAGGAAGCTCATTAACGACGATTAAAACGGTCATAACTTTGCAGAAGAAATTTGACAAAAACGACTGCGTGTATGTAAACTTTCTTTTCCGGATTTACACTTATATCATAACACTTAAAGAACTGTTTTTCTTTTGAAAAAAAGAAGAAGAAAACATTGGAAATTAAAATTTTAAATATCAATTCTACTTTTCGGTTACTTTCCACTAGGAAAAATGTTAATTTGTCGCACTTGTGACCAAAAATAAAAACAAATCATTACAAATAAAATTATTTTGCATGTGAACTTCTTTAATCCATAAAATGAAAAATTAGTATATGAAAATAATATATAATTGGAAAACATTTGATTAAAATAAAATTCATATTTGTGTACAATCCTAATAAATCATTATTGGAGTCAAAAAGAAATATTTATTAGATTTAAGTAAACGGTTATTCGATTGATGGAAACTATTCAATTAAAACTAATAAAGATTCATTTAAAGGTCACACAAATTTTCTTCCAATTCGAATAAATTTCAATTACGTTCACACGCGAAATGTGAACATCAGTTGATTCTAATAAAATGCACTTTGGGTGCACGCCAGACTTGATTTATTTCCATATTTTTTTCACGAAAACAAACGCCTTTGAATTCACTCGCGATTAGTCGAGCGCTCAAAAGTATTGACTTTCTTTTCGCTGCGCCCGCGAATCACTTTAAACGCGGGATCGCGCGGTTGTTGCTATAGAAAGCGATAATGCAACGCACGGCGGGCGCTGATTAATCCCACGGCGAATCATGTAATAACCGTGATTGAGCCGTTAAATAATTCGATGATCGATTTGCCTGGCCCTTTGCGCAATTTTCGATTTGTTTGCATCTGGATAAAGAAATCATTCGGCGGTATGCGAATTGAGTCACAAATTGCACGTTTCGCGAGTGAAATCGCAATGATGATCACCCGATAATCGCCACCGAGATTATCCGTACGATAATTTACCGTAACTATAATCGTTATCGCAGTCAACGCAGAAATTATATAAATTATTTATGCCTCAAAACTAATTCGGTTCGTTAACATAACTTGTTCGCTTCCTGCAGGTTGCTAATGCTTTGCGTAACGGCTGGGCAAAAAAAAAAAATTTTTTTCTGGTCTTTAAATGGCGTATTCTTTTAATGATATTTTTCAGCGGTTTAGTTTTATCGGTAGTAAATTAAATGGTTTCATGAGTTTTCATTTATTGACAATATTTTGAAAAGTAGAAAAAGATGAAATGTTCTGGACCGTTGTTAAGATTACTTCAACAGGTCCGTATAAAATAGATAAAAATATTAAGGTGATTCATCATTTCGGATCGACAGAAGTTAGTGTTTTGAATTACTATTTCGGTGAAATTGAAAAATTTGAGGACAATATAACAAATGTTTGATAATGGAAGAAAAGTTTTGGTAAACTTGTCTGGTAATAAAAGCTTGATCAATCACCTCAAAAAGCGCGATCAAAATTGATTAAAAAGAATTGGAACACACATTTTTCATAGTGGAAAATTTACATTGTATCATTCAAAGTAGGAGTCTTTCTATTACAGACGAAAATTGAACTATTCGTCGTAGAAATTATTTTCGTTAATTTAACAAAATTTTCGAAAATGGTTATCAAATCTCAATTTTCTCAATTCTTTACATTTCTGAATAAATATCACTAGCGTATCTTTTAAAGGTCTTTCACCGTAACTAGTTTAAATATTTTTTCTTGACCCTCCAGTCGGTTTATTAATTTATTACACTGAGAAACAAGATTGCACCATTTCGAGATGGTAAGAAATAGATGGTACAATCTACTTAGATTATACCATCTAAATTGCATCATTCTTGTTTGACCCACCTGAGTTGTAGGTGGCGTCGCGGTAAAACAATATTGTACAATATAGATGATAAGATTGTACCATCATTTTTTTTTACCATCTCGAGATGGTACAATTTTTTTTCCAATGTATTTATTAAATTAAGAAGGAAAATGTATATCGCAATTGTAGGTACACCAAATAAAGAAGTCGGTGGGTTGAAAAATAGCGAGTTATATTTCTTGCTTCTATCGAAATGCATCGTATGGAAAAGTCATTAATCACTAACTACACGCTACTGGTAAAGTTTAAGTACAATACATAAGTAGAAAAGAATAAAAAAATAGTGAGGAGGTGAAGAGTAAAGAAGAAGACGTAATTGTAAAACGTATGTACATCCACACGCACTCCTAATGCCAAGGCTTGAAGTGTTACTCCTTATTATGCGTAGTCCGCGGCTAAAATTAAATTAGCGCGGTCGTGGCTTTTCTCATAGCACTATTGTTCATTTGTTATGATTTGCATATTTGTTGCAATCACAGACGGCACATTTTGAACCAGGCCACTTCCGGATTTACGAGACGAAGAATTCCGAGGGAGAATCATGCGCGACCGTGCTTACGTTGCCCCTTCGTTCCCGACGATACTCCATCCACTTTCAGCGAACCTTGGTATCCGGTGTTTCTGATTTTCGGAAACGACGAGAACGCGAAACACGTCGCATGTCAATTATAAATCCATCTGACAGTCTTAAAGCATCGATATATCGTTGACGGTTTAGTATGGACCACTGCTGCCTCCAGAAGGTGGTCCGTAAGAGTCTTGAGGTGGGCCATATTCACCACCACCCTGTTCCTTCTGTAACAGTAAACGTGATTCATCTATAAAGTTTGGTGAACGATTCATAATAAGAAAAAAGAATCTAAATAGGGACCACATATTTTTAGGGAGATTTATTTCAATGATTTATATTTGGTCCAGATGAAATCAAAATTTCTAGCGTTCGGCTAATCTAAACCGATTTTTGAGTCAAATCCAAACATAAAACTGTGCTGATCTAGATTGAGTAATTGACCGAATCTAAACCAAACCTGGATCCATTTGGTTCAATGGATAATTATGAATCATAAATGATCTCACTAAACAGGGTTTTCGTCATTCAAATAAATTTGGGTTTGATTTTCGATTAGTAGGATATAATCACAAAGCAAATCAAATTACGTTTCCTCTGCATGGTGTAACAGAATATTCCGAGCGTAAAGATGAACTTTGAATGTGTAATATGATATCAGAAATTTTGCTTTAAACATTTGTATGCGTAGTGCGCAAAATCAGTAGCCAGTACGAGCTAGTCCTAACTTGATAACAATCTTGCAATTGGGTACGCACTTTTTCAGCCGTGGAATGCGTTTCACTTGATAATTGGTGAATGAGAGTTAAATACTTTCGAGCAGGGAGAATGAACGAAAAAACTGATACGTATCAGTCTATACGTAAGCTGCTCTTCATAATTTATTCTTAGATAATTAGATTTCTAGGTGAAAACGACGAAGCGGCGTCAGCGGGATGAACATATATTGTAAAAAATAAAGCACTGAAGCAACCAAATACTGAAATAAAGGATAGAAATGAAAAGCAGCGTGGTGGAAAACAATGAGAATATTTAAATATAACTTCCACGATTTACCGTGAATACGAAAGATATAAATTTGATGACGAAATATCGTTGCGGTGCGTTAAGAAACCGAATATAGATTAAGAGAGAGTCAGCACTTTTTATGAGGCGCAACACACGTATTTATAATTACTTCATAAAAATATGTATTTTGCTAAGTAAACAATCGTGAAAAAAGAGCCAATCGCAAATCGCTGTATGACAGCTGATTTGTCTATAATCAAGTCGCGAGAATAGAGTTTCGATTACAAGCGTAGTGCAGTGAAAGTTAAGATAACACGAGTTGTACGATTTCGGAAATAGTAATTTGTAACATCACAACAATTAAGGGGTGTTCCTCATTCAATAAAATTTGAATTGAATGGTACCATCCGAAAAATTCTCTAAGAAGACCATCAGAGAAGATCATTCAGTTTTAAGCTAATTTTTAAGAAATACAATTCTTGAAACTTCTTTCAATTTATAAAAGGGTTTCAAAAATATGAGAGTTAATTAGCTACTAAAATTATAAATTTTGAAGTACCAATGTGAAAAAACAAAAATACCTCATAAAAGTTTTTCCAACTTTGAAACACCAAAAAAGGTTCTTAGGGCTCTTCAAGTTCGTACAACAGGAAATGGGTATTACATGGTTCTGATAACTATCTTGAATGGTCAATTCAAATGTCGAAAGACAATCAAGAATTTTCGGTAATTAGACAAGAAATTGAAAATCTTGATAATCAATGTAAATATTGAGGGTTTGAAATACATCAGTATCAGCTATCTAGATAACTAGTTAAATTATCTATTTTCAACTATCCAGACTATCTCGACTGTCTTTTTGGATATCAATTTCTCTTACTCCTAAGTAAATTATATGTACAAATCAATCACCTGAGTCTTGTAACGAATAAAGTAGACTTCAGGTTTGCTTGGCTGGGTAGGCGCTTGTGTTGGAAGAACAACCTCTGGCGCTTCTTCCGGCTTCTTGACCAAAACATAAATAAGGGTCTTCTCTTCATCTTGGGCTGGTAACGGCGGTAATACTGGCGCTGTAGGCGTGGGTGGGGTTGGTGCCTTGATAAATACTATTTTATAGTGCTTTTGCGGCGGTGGTGCCACAGGTTGAACCCTCGGGGCTTTGTATTCAGGTTGTTCCGGTGGTGGCACGTGAACGTAGACGTGTTTGTGGATAACTGGCTGCTGCTGCGGTGCCCCGTAACTGGTGGAAGGGGGTCCGTAACTTCCACTTATTCCGCCGCCGGAAGATGGGTAACCACCGCCGGAAGACGGATATCCTCCACCGTTGCCTGGCGGTGGAAAGTACGAAGACGGAGGTTCCGGTCTCGCGGACACCCACGAGATACCGGCGACCATCAACACCTGTCAATGGACAATGATACGTTAATACCAATGGATTCTCACTTGACCTCACACGAACTTGATCGCATCGGCAAAGCCTTCTAAACATTTCGGTCCCCAAATTTCAACACCAAAATGACCATACTAAAAATATGTTATTCAATTTTTCTCGTAAATTTGAGGACACGTGTTTTACGAGACAACTTTCAACGTAAAAATAAAAATATCGCTTCACTATCTTTTTTCGTTCACGTTTGTCAGACACGCATGGTCCATTGAGAGTTAATTTCAACTCCGACACAAATCATTCAACATTTTTATTGTTTTGTATAAAAATTCATTAAAACCTGATTAGTTATGGAGTGCTAAAATTTCATAATGACCCCGTGAGTTCATTTTTCCTTACAGGATGTTAAAACTACTTTTTTACGACTGCAGATTTCTTGTCAGCAAAAGTAGATTCTACACACAATAAATTTTTAATGTTCACTCATGATTTTTTGTAGCTCTCTAATGTTGCAAAATTCTTAATATTTTGTAATCAGCGAATTGTCACGATTCATCGTAAAAATATTAAGCAGTTTTTTCTCTCTCTTTTTTCTTCCTTTCCTTCAAACGCCATCGTAATTTTCTTGGTAATAACAGCGTTACACAAATATTGCAAATAATTTCTTTGAAACATTTTAGCGTTCGAAATGTTACCATAGGCAAATGTATGGCATTACGCGGTTTCGCAAAGAATAGTTTTCAGATCACAGCTAGACTTTATTTAGATGATTCCAGTATTGCATTTAGCTTAGGCGGAAACTTGTTGTCAGACTAGATTGGTATCTTGAGCAAAATGCTTTTCCGACGTGTGTCATTTAGAACTCCGATTGAGTTAATAATACATCTCTTGACAGTAAAAGCTTTCAGTAACAACAAATTACTCGATTACCAACGCACATCAATAATTACGCCCGTATTACGATAAGTGAGTCCAATTAAGTCGCATTAATTTATGAAGCACGTTAACTTTTAGCGTTGTTATACGAATGCTGGGAACGTTCTTGTTTCAATTCACTTGAAAATGATCTACTTTTCGTTTTTACACCGAGAAAACCTATTGCGAAAAACCTGTATTGTAATAAACCCGTTTGTAGAACTGTGCATCGTAAAACATTTTTAGCAAATAGAATTATTTAATAACCGACGTCAATGAAATGTTATCAAAAAATCTTTGCATACAGTATGTATCTCGTATTGAAATTTGTAACATATTACTACAAATAGTTCGTCGCAGCAGTTTCGGCCGACCTGAGTTGTAGATGGCGCTTTTTAAAATCGCTATAACCTCAAGCATTACGATACAAATTTTCAGATTACTATTTGTATTCTATTGATTAAAAAAATGAAATAAATACAATGTGTATAGTAGAACATGTTTCAATGCAATGTTAAATTTCGTTGTCCGACCAGAGTTAAATCTGAAATAATTTCATTTACGCAATTTAAGAGCGAGAAAAATTGGAACTAACCGCTTCACGGGCTGTAAATTCCACTTTACCGTCCGCTCCCTCGGCTCGTAAAATAGCGCATATGCTTCGGGCGCAGTGGTGCCCTCAGTAACAATATACTATTTTAGCGCATGACGGCATTTCAGATAAGATTGAACCGAGAGTGAATCGAACGTCATTTCACACATAGCTTTTCAACGTAAACTTAAAATTACTTGGCGCAAATACCGGTAGAAGCGATGGCCGAGTAAAAGCATTTCTCGTCCTCGTCGATTATACGATGTTCCGTGAGGAAATTGGACGAAATGCCTATTGCATAATCGGGTGCGTTGCGCAATTTGTCCCGATAGTGCAAACTAATATTTTGATGTGTAACATAAATTCAGCAATTAAATTTCCGCGAGCCAAGCGGGAAACAAAATTGATAATTAGATGAATCTTCGTTTCACTGCGCGGCAACTTTCCATTTCGCGCATAATCATTTATGTAATGATATATTAATCCAAATGGCTCAATAAACAGACAGCGTTATAGCCCACTTGTTTCGACATGAGTTTGATTGATTGACTTTGAAAATCGATTGGCCGTGTTCGCGTCGCGCCTGGTATTTCAATTTGCGAGCGATCGGTAATGAACGAGTGAAAGCAAACTTCACGAAATTAGGAGCGAGCTGTAAATGCTGAAATAATAGCGGGGAAAAAAATGTCACCGACATAAGGCGTAGGAATTTCCACGCGGCAATTTTCATAGACGGTTGTAATTTGCCATGCAAAAAGCCGTAAATCATGATGCGCGGCGCAACTCAGCGACGCACGGATGTTGTCTTTTTTTTTCTTTTTTTTTTACTTTGCGAGCAATTTTAATGATTCGTATATAATAGTTATCGTAAAAACTATTTCATATGCATTTTTAATGCATTGTATGTTTTTAATTATGCTACTGGTCGATGTTCAATACAAGCGTCTGAACTCGAGTGGCAAAGTACATCAATCAGAGAACTAGTCGATTGCATCAAATTGGATGAAAAGAATATCGAACAGAAATGGAAATGACAGCAATTAACCCGGTGAACGAATTATGATTGAAGCTGATTGAATAATATGGAGAACGTATTTTCTTTGAATCGACACTCGTGTGATTTGATAAAACAATGCAGTGCTCGCAGATAAGTTTGAATTTAGAGCTAATTCATAATTCGATTGAAATTTGAGTGAAGTTGGACTACAAAGTTGTAAGTTGCTCTAAATTCGAGCAAATATTCGTCAACTTCGTTATTCTGATTTGACTACATTTTTTATACCTCATTCGCGAACCAATGTATTTTTTCATGCTCCTTTATGGCGCATGCGTAGAAATTTAAATAAGCTTGATTTGGATTTATTTTTAAATATGTACAGTTTTGTTAAGCTTGCCAGAATGATTTTTCTAACCGACTACATGTGATAAGACTGCTAATTACTTATTTGAATGATTTAATTTATATATATATATTTTTTTTTAAATTGATGAAGTATGATAAAGTTTGATGAAACAATTGCTGAAATATCTAGATCTTAAATTTTAACAAATTCAGCAAATTTAGCAAAAAGTTTAATACATTTTAAAAACAACCGAGATCCTAAATTTTAGGATCACCAATCAATACTTTTTCTTCATTGCATGATTAAAATTTAAGATAGTCCTTAATCTTAAATCATGCACTGAAAAAAAGTATTGATTGAATCGATTGAAAAATGAATAAAGTAACGAAAAAAACAATTTTTTTTCTTATCAAAACAACTGCATTAGTCGGTACCAAAACAAAACTCTTTTATAGAACGATTTAGTTTCTACTCCATGAGCTGGCAAAGACGCTTTTTTTTTACGAATCTTTTACGGATCCACCTGAAAATGGTAAACAGTCAATTCATTCCATCCATCATCATCGTCATCGTTACAATCATCCACGTGTACATGACTTTCTCTCTTTATTAAGCGCTTCCTAATTTCAGTGCGCGTTTCATTTCAAGCTGGCTTAACGCTTTCGCGATTCTGTCTCACTTGCTCATAACGATTAACGCAAGGTGCACAGAACGCGAGGGTAAGAGCCTAATGTTAATTGTTTCCGGTAGAAAACACGGATCATTCTCGATTGCTTCTGATGCGATATCGTAGCATCAACGTTTTCGTTTTCAGATGCCACGCCGAGCCGGTTTTCGGCTCGATTTGACCGGCAAACGATCGCGCTAGATTATGCTCTTGAAGATTCGAACGTTTATTAGTAAACGAAAATGAAGGCTGTTATATCTTTCTTTGTCAAAAATTAGTAATTTTTTATTTAATAATTATACGAGAAAAAGGTTGAATACATAAATATATAACATGTTTTTGAAATTTCCAATGTTTATTAGTAAACGAAAAGGAAATTTGGTATCATTTTCTGTATATATATCTGTTTATTGAACGAAATTATAAGAAAAAAAGCTTTGATATGTTCATGTTTTTGTTCAAAAAAATTTCATTTATGAATATAATATATAATGTTAAATTACATTTACACAATTTTCGTTTATTAAAAAACTTTGGCAGCTTGAAGCTAATTTTGATAACATATATCGTTTTTTGACATATTTCATAACCTTAGTATTCACATTGATTATCTAGATATTCACGTCGACTAATTGCATATTCACTTCGATTAATTAGATAATTAATTTCTTCATTGTTTGCAGAAAATCCTATACTATCTCCAGATAATAAAATTGACTATAAATAGTTAAAAGTACTATATAGATAGTTTTTTAACTATTTCTCTGAGTGTAATAAACGTTGAAAACTTCAACTTATTGTTCGATTTCGAAAAACGTTGGCCGTTAGAATTCGCCAGCCCTACTTCGAGTGTGAGAAAATCGAAACCGTAACAATTTGGATACGTTTTAATAACAAGCTCGCAACGTTCCTGCCACTTTCGTCGTCTACTTTGTAAAATCCGTCGAGGAAGTTGCATCCGACCGGCTGTTTTTTGCGCGTTTCATTTGCAACGAAGAGTCGTTGGATTTCGGTCTCAGAAGTCCGGGCAGTAAAAACGGTTTACGTAACGGTTAACGTGTCTTATGGTAATACGCTGTTCGTTCCTTGTAATGAGACATTAACGTGTCGTCGCCGTAAGAACTGGTTTGACTAAGTGGTTTATTGTCACCATTAAATTTATATAAATAGTCGGACATCTTGGACAGCTCGGGCCACGTGGTCGTTGTGAAACAACCGATGTCAATAAACCGAGGAAAAGAAGCGTCGTAAAGCAATAACGCTTAGTGT
>JABFOV010001935.1:0-22210 GCA_022817685.1 Aradophagus sp. ZL-2020 | reverse complement strand
GCACAGTGATACAACTAAATTTCAAAGCAACAGTGCCAAAAAACCGAGTCTTCTTTTTATTCCCGGAAAAAGTAAATGGACACTTGAAACTTCTCTGCTAGCTTCCTCAAATGCGCAAAAGTGCATTTTCATCCCTGTCCTTTTAATTCAGTGTTTTCTTTTAGTTGCTCTATTTTGGCGAGGCGTTAGTTTTTATTTGAAAATAAATCTTTTGATGTAATTGGTACTTTAAGTCTATCGAATATAAATACTAAGTTTTAATTGTATTGATATCTTTTCTATTTATCAATTATGCTTGATTGCAAATGTCAACGCAGAAATTATATTTTGTGAGAAATCATATCTTGACCCATTTTTATTGTTTCAACTTATTTTTTTGTCAAAGATATTGAAAGTGAAGTTTAAGAGATATCAAATCAATACAAACCATTTCCTACAGTTATTATATTGCATTTCTGGTCAAAAAATGTCATAAGATCATATGAAAAGATATTAACACACATTTTAAAAAATTGCAGCTACCGGGCGCCATCCAAGTCCAATCGTCGAGCTTAAAGGACGGCTCTATTTCGTGTAAATTCTGGAGGGAAAAGATCACGTACATCCAGGGTCATAAGTTTGACCTAGTTAACCAGCCATATCATCTGTTGGTCGCAGCTGGAAGTAGTGGTAAGTACTTTTAGAATCGCCCAATTCATTTTTCGATGGCATTTAATTGTAAGGCTGGCTGTCTAATCACCTATTTTTAACGTTATCAAATTAGCTTGTGCAAACATTTTTGACTTTGTTTTAACGCAATTAATCTTCATTTTGAAGGTAAAGACACACCCAACAATATCAAGTTGATAAAATAAGAAAGTAAGGGGAACGTTTCGTCAATAGTGTTCGATATATATATATAAAAGACATACAACAACGTGACATTAATAAAGAGTATGTAATATCGGAACACTTTGACAACCTTTACTATAACGGAACATTGATAATAAAAATTGACACTTATATTAATCCAACTTGAGACGACATTTTTCTTTTCCTTTATTGGAAATTTGTGATAATATTTTGCTTACATTGGAAGTTCGAGAATAATATTAATGTAACAACATCGAGTATAGACTTGTCTTCTTTTCTTGTGCATTTTTAATAAAATTTAATAATACATGCAATACTTTAAATTAATTTTACATGAAACAATGTATATATTGTACTTTAATCATTCAATAATAATGTACAATATTTTCCGTTGATCAATATAATTTTAATTAGTGATAATTCTATACATTGAACTCTATTGTGACGTTTTCAAATATACTTGTGATAGACATAATTTTTTTCTCAAGTCTTTGATGGAAAATGTGAATATCACAGATAAATCAAGTATTATTCCGTGAAATCGGTGTTTTATATTCAACGACTCCACGATGTAACAAATGTAAAATTATATTCTGGATGGTGAAAAATTAGCAGATTTTCAAGACTGTAAATTCAACTATTCACATTTGCTAATATTATAAATCTCCGACTGAGAAAGGTCGACAATTTTTGATCGCATCATTCCGCAGTGATCTATTTTAAAAGTGATTAACTCGTGTCCCCAATAAAAGCTACCGCATCATAATACATATATCATATTTTTTATCGCAGCTACCAACAGCCGTATTGGTTATCATGATATAACCAAAGATGCAACCAGCGCGCCGAAACTGCTATCCGACGTCGGAGAACTTACTGGGGCCAGTAACATTCTTATCCGCATTCACGGTGCTCTCATGCTGGCTTCTTGGATTGGCACAGCTTCCATAGGCATGCTCTTGGCAAGATATTACAGACAAACTTGGGTGGGATCCCAACTCTGCGGAAAGGATCAGTGGTTTGCTGTAAATATTTACCAATACACTACATTCCCCCCCAAATAAACGCGAGTGATTGTCAATTATCGTAGCCCTAATTTGCACAACAATTTTTTTCTTCATCCTCAATCCCCATCAATTTCATCGATAAACTACTGGAATCATCTATCCACACAGAACGCGAATTCAAAGGAATGTAAATGGAATAGAAAAGAATTAGAGTGGCCATTTATAATGGAAATTCCGCGTTGTAAGAAATCACAAATTCATTTTCTCGGTGCATAAAAGTCGCCAGCGCATTCCATTCATTTATTTGGGTCCTCGCAGAGCTATAAAATTACGTCACTGTTCACCCGAAGCAACGCCGCAATATATGTAACCCTTTTTTATAACTGTAGTAGATTGTGACGATAATAACCATTAAAGAGCGCCGTACAACAAAATACATTAACGTCTGAATTACGTCTCGAAGACATTTGAGGGTGAGGAAAAAATGTATCGCTATTTGTTACAGTGGCACAGATTTTTCATGCTTCTGACGTGGTTGATGACAATAGCCGCTTTTGTCGTGATCTTCGTCGAGATAGAAGACTGGAGTTCCGAGACGATACACGCGTCGCTGGGACTGGCAACGACGCTGCTGTGCTTCATACAGCCATTTATGGCCGCGATCAGGCCCCACCCTGGCGCATCCAAGAGGGCGCTGTTCAATTGGTCGCATTGGTTCGTTGGCAACGCCGCTTTCGTTTGCGGAAGTAAGTTGCGACAGTATTGTCAGTTTGCATAATCGTAATTATTAAGAGCAAGCATGCCTAGCAAATTGCATTTAGAAACCTAGCTTGTTACCCAGTATCTCTTTGAAACATTGAAATAATTTTTAATAAAATTGCATTGACATCAGCGTATAAGTCGCTCGAAATTGCATAATCGTTAATCCAGTTTTTACGTTGCTTGTACACTGCATTTTTGTCCAGCTTCGTAGGATAAATAAAATAATAATGATATTTGGGTCAGCGTGTCAGTTATGGCCATAAGTCAAAATATGGCCATAAAGAAAAGTTATTAATTATCTACTGGTAGGTAATAATAGAGCGAATTATATGTATATTCTTAAAAAATCCAGTATTGAAATGAGACGTCAATATCTCCGATACGATATTTGCTCATCGTTCATTATTACTTCACTTTATCTCACGAAAGAAAACATGATTGCATCGGCTAACAATGAATCAATAACACTCAACTACCGCATTTGCGAGTGTTTTGTGCGAAACCACCGTCGGCATCGCAATCGAAAACTTTTCCTTAGTTCGTTAAACAGACTCACTACCACTGTACGATCGGAATAATTAACGATTAATTTAATATCTCTAACAATAATCATAACAACGGGAGGACGAAATCGCCGCGAAATTGAATAAGCACGCGAATTAATCGGCTGGCTTTTTTCCCGCGCCGTGCAACTTGTATTAATTTCAGCAATCGAGCGGCATGTGCTTTTGTGGCTGGGCGGGGTGTTTAGTGACGCTTGAAAGAACCATTGTACATTCGAGTGCGCGGAAAGTGCGCGCGAAAAAAAAACCCTCGCCTTGAGTAGTACTTTTCACAATCGTGTGTTTCTTATTTACAGTAATCGCCATTTTCTTCTCGACGCAACTCAGCAAGGCTGAAATGCCAGAATGGGTCTTTTGGATTATCGTAGCTTACGTGATCTTCCACGTTCTGACTCATCTACTGCTTACGGTAAGCTATAAGAAACTCCGTCGGAACTTATGTCATCGGGGATAATAATTGTAGATACAAACTGTCAACCTCGGCAATTTTTTCTTTGATAATACCGTCATGTAAAAGCTCGTACCTGTAAATTTACCAACTTTTTTACTTATAATTAAGGTAAATGCACCAGTGTTCGACAGTGTCCTAATGTACGGCATTTTTCAAAGAAAAACGGATATAATTCAATATTCTAAATATAAATTGAGTAAATATATGTATCTAACGGAGCCTGATTTGAATTTGATTTGCCTGTTGATAAAAGTGGAAAAAAATTGCATATTAACTAAATTTGAACATGTTTCGATTCCAATCTAAAACGTCAGTTTGTTAGATATGAAACTTACCTGTACTTTTATTATTAAAATTCGACAATATCGACGTTCATTTTCTCATGAGACAATTTGTGTCGATAATTATAACAAAATGAAAAATTGTTGCCGAACATTGAGACGTCAGTGTATTGTGAAGATAAATTGATAATTATTAATGTATTCAGCAATAACAACTCAATCAAAGTTGACACAATCCTTAACCTGTCAAACACTAGGACATTTATCTAAGTCCATATTTTTTTATTATTGATTCAAAGAAATTCGATATTATTGGCAAGTTTTTCAGATTAACAAACGTGACCTGGCATAACAAGTATCAAAATTTTAAGAAATATTAAGAAAAGCTAGTCACTGTAATATTTTTGTCCTATGTAAATTACGATGAACATTAAAGCCGGCCAGTTTACATTTAAACTGAATAATTTTTACACACGTAAACATAGTCATCGAACAGTTTTGTGAAAAAAAAGATACAATCTTGAGTTACTTTATACGCGCAAAGCAAATGTCCGTTTCCACGAGTAAAAAAATTCAACAAATAAAGGAAAACGCGATATTTTATTTATCGCCTGTGCTCATCTAGATTTGACGAACGACGACGCGATACTTGAATATGCGGAATAAACAATTTATTTCAAAACCGTTCGCTCGCCCGGGCGAGCGACATGCACGTAAAAATTAACATGGGAAATAATTTGCACGCGATCGCGACCACGACTCGCGAATCAGCACCAGCTGTATCATTACTCGACAAATAAACTATTTCCATTTCAAACGTCGCGCGTGTGAAACCATCAAAATTCCGCTCATTACCGACGACTGTCGCGATCGAAAAACGGTATTAATCAAACGTCGCAACTTCGCGTGCATGAAAATCCAAAGCTTCGTATTCCAATGAATGGAAGTAAAAAAGTGGGTGAAAAAACGGAGAAAGAAAATGACATGGGAGGATGGGAATCATTGGCGACTCGTCGAACTTTGGCTAAACGGTATTTAAAAGTCTCATCAATGATTGCAGTTTGTGCGCAAAAATGTGTAGCAAAAATGATACTGCTGGTATTTTATAGTAATGAATTAAAGCAGATTTTCGCCACGTTTTGTTAGTTTGATTGAATCAGAAACAGCTTTTTTCGTTGTATTAGAAATATCGAATTTATTTTTGCACGCAGGGTGAAAGTTCAGTTCACTTTTCCCATAAATTTACGGAAATGAACTTACAAGTGACCATTTTAAATACTTCCACTAAATTTCGAAGAGCCAGTATACGCAATATCACTATTTTGACTGAAATTTTTTTTCTCCGGGCGGAAAACTGGCACTTTCCGTACACGTGAAAGAATAAACAATTTTCGTGGCTTACTGCTGTCAAAGCAGGACATCTTTGGTTTAACGTAAAATTGTATTGGATGATAGAAAGCCGAGGTTGCGCATCAAGCGTTTATAGGAAAATGATAATTTACAAGCCAGGCGGAATATTCACGAAAACACTCGCGGCGGATCGATGCCCTGTCGTCGAACGCCGCGGCACGCATAATACATGACGTATTTATTGCAGTTCAGCGGATGTGCCTCCGACAGGCAGAATAGTCAAAGAGTGAATTCCTTCCCAATGAAAGACATGCACTCGCGCAGCTCGATGTCACATCCGGAACCGACGCCAGACGCCCCGGTAAGTGAAACCAAAATACCCAGCTCAAGGATTTTTTCCCCTGTTATTTCTATCACCGACCAGTCAATTGGTTTTCGCGTCGCTTTTGATCGACGCTATGATTTCAAGGCGCGAGCGAAAAGCGAATGACAGAGTCACGTTTTCGTTCGCGGGCTGTAATTTCAATTCGCCTTGGGAAATTTGATAATACGCCTGTGCAATAAAGTCCAAAGTGTACTGCATTAATTAACTAATTTTGTAATTTGTTTTGTTGGCGTTAGGTTCCGTGTAAAAAGTTAATTGAAATATAACAAACCCTATTCATTTCGTGGTCGTGTTTTTCGCCAAAATTTAATTTAATTGATGCAAATAAATTCTTCTTGTATCAATGTAAATTCCCCGTAAATCTGCATTGATAAAATTCCAATGTAGTTTTTAATTAAATTAGTATTTTGCGTTGTTATTTCGGGTTTTAATGTCGTGGTTGAACAAAACTGATTGGAAAAAGGAGCATCTAAAGTGTTTCATTAGAACACATTGTTTGGAAAGCTTTTCTTTTTTTTAATAAAACTGTTGAAAACCAATTAAACAAACAAATTGTATTGGATATATTATTTTTTTATTATAGTGTTTCCTCATCAGTAACTTTTACTCAATCTTTCCTCCGTGTAATTAAACTTTTTGCCACAAACGCGTTACGAATTTTAATTAGATCAAAAATTTTTTGTATTTTTTATTTCAATGTCCGTGCTGGTAACGTATCTATTACGTAACATGAATTTCCTTTTTACAGCACTCGGGCCTGAGAAAGGCAATTTTCGGCATCTATTTCGTGACAGTAACCCTCTTGTCAACGGCGCTCATCATTATCGTCGTTTTCGCACCCATCGAGGACACTTGGACAACTTGGACCAAAATCATTACCAGTCTTTAAGTAAGCTAGCTGGACTTGTTCGTCGAAGATACATTTCCCGTCTATCCGCATTTCACGCGCGACATAACTCACACAACCTGACGTAAACCAAACCGTTAAAACGCTCTACCTATCGATTAAGCTCCACCTTTAACACTTTAATAACGAAATCGTGCAAGTTATACCGGCGAGAAAATATCCGCCAACGATCACGTCCGTCGGTACGTCCAATTGAATGTCAACCGCGACGAATTTGAGGTAACGATGACCGAGCCTCCCATTCGGCCGGTGCCTTGAATGTCAGTAACAATCGCTTTATCGAGTCACTGCGCTTGAATGCGTTTCAGCGAGAGAGTACAATTGTCAAAGAATCCACTCAATCCTGTTAAAATCCGATTTAAATTTATCCGTTTTTAATCGTAGTCTTATGTGAAATTTATTAGAAATGAGTACATTTCGGTTTACTGGACCGAACTTTTGATTGTAATGTAAATTACTTTTATGATTGACGGTAATCATTAATTTCTAATTCGTTTCAAGTAAAAAAAAACTGTTTTTCAATCAAAATCGTTGAGACACCGAAGAACAGTTTTCTAAAAACTGAGATTAATAACTCAATTTCAAATAGGATTTTGATATTTTTTAGTAATCCGTCAAACGAGAATGTCGCTGCGAAAGATTCGTCGCGGGAAAGATCGAGTTTTAACGCGGATTGATATTAAGCGGGAAAATGCCTTCGACATTAGAAACGAATGTAATATACGAATAGTTTAATCATCGTCGATGAGGACGGGAATCGAGCTTGCGGCTGTTTTGCAATTCAGGCCGGCGTTTGCGGCTGGCTTTGACAAGCGAACAGCTATCGGTGGAGCGGCTCGGCGGGAATTTATGCCGCCTGTAATTGTCCCGCGGAGCAGTGTAACGTTATCAGTCGCGCCCGAGATTTATACCCCGCGACGACTTTTTCGGCCGCGACTTCGCCCGCTGACGAGCGCTTTTATTGCGCGGATCATTTCGCCGAGCATCGGCGACACGCCTCGCCTGTCGAGCCATAAATCGTACTTACATTTTCGCGCGCCGACTATGTGCCGGTTACGCGCGGAATTTATGAAAATGGTTATCGCGACTCCAACTTGCCGCGTTATTGAATGGCGCGGAATCGCCCCGGCCGAGACTTACGGCGTTTCACCAAACGATAAAAGCACGTCTTTTACAAAGCGCTTAATTTAGAGGGATAATCTTTGTTGACGCGTAATCTTTGTTCGCCGGCAAGCAAATATGACCCTATGTCGGAAGATTGCCCCGAACTGTTGAGGTTTTGTTGCGAGAGTGCGTTACTTTTATTTATTCGCGCGGATATGTAGCAGCAGTATTACGTTAAAGCCGATATTATAAGCCAAGTTGACGCCGAGGAAATAATGTGCATGAAGATGGCCACGTGACAAATGTTTCAAGTTAACGATCAGGAGAAAATGTCCTGCAAGTTTTATAAAAGAATCTATTACTTGTAATTGAATTGTTCTGGGAAACTGGGACGAGCATATTCCTTGTTTACATTATTCCAAGGCTGTCTAGAAAAATGTGCGCAGCAGGTTATTGCACGCGTAAATGAAGCGCAGTAATTTACTACGTACATTTACTCCAGGCAAATGTACTTGTTATAGCTCTGATGAAGAGTTTACTGAAAAACAATCTGATTTTTTCTCCATGCAGAAGTTGCAAAGTTTTATAGAGAAAAATAAATAAGGATATCGAACTTTGTAATACTTCGTGTGAGTCAATATTTATTGATTTGTTGAATTAATATGCGAATGTTTACTTAAGTGGTACTGAATTAATATTTGTAGGATCAATATCGATTTGAATTATTTTTTAAGTAAAAGATTCAATGTTCATTTAATATTGAATACGAATATCACATTTTAATTCGGGTCAATGAAATGTCGAGTCTTAACCAACGTGTACTGTAATTTTTGAAGCTTGCAACACCATGTGACAAACTTCATGCACATGAAAAAATAAGTATTTTTCGAGTATCTCATACACTGAAAAGAAGGAAGCGTAAAAAAAGTGTTACTGATAATTATGGTAATAAAGTTTGACATGTAGCAGATGCACAAACGCGGATTCAGGTAAATCATCAAATTCGTTAGTATAATTCATATTTTAAAGTAAAAACAAAAGAATAGCGTTCGTTTGGAAATTTGCAGCACATTTGAAATCCAACGAAAAATGAAGGGTATTATTTTCAGGATTATTTTGATCTCTCTTGCTGCGAATTTTTAAATGCAAAATCAGGAACATTGAGAAAACGAAGTACATTCGGTACGATTTAAAGTTATAAGACTGAAATATTCAGTTAAATTTTATGCGTGAAAAAGTATTTTTTGTACTAAGAACGAAAAGTTGAATAATTACTACTTTTTGAAATTACCTTGCTTTCAGTGTTGATAGCCAGTTGAATCCAAAAAAGCGTCTTACCTCAAGATATTGAACATTCCAAAAATGTTACGTTATATCTCGAAGTTCTTCCGAAGAATAACTCACTGATACTTATTTACCATTTTATTTTCTCCGTTACTTGACGATTATTGTTTTGTAATCGCAATATCTTACGTATAAGTGTTCTCCCGTTTCGATGCTTTTGTATAAATATTCTAACCATACTTGTAAATATCTTAAGACTCCTGCCCCGATTCCAAGTCGCGCTTCGACTGTGCATCCACGTATTTTTTATCGTAAAGTATAAAAATGCACGTTTTTGCTAACATGTATAAAATATACATATGAATACATAAACATACATTTCCAAGCTCGAAGAATGCCCGAGATTGTGTTTTCCATGCGAAAGACTCTATTAAATCAAATATTTGGTATCGGCATAATCGCGATTCGTCCATTGAGCTCGGATCCAATCGATAGTATTATATGATTATATTTTATTACGCGAACACGGTTACGCGTTAATTACATATGCATGTACATAACGCCGCGGTTCGATTTTGCCAAGTCACGGGATTATTTTGTTAGCGATTATTTATTTACGTCGTGATTTCGCCGGCTGCGAAAGATAATGGCGGTTCGTGATCCCACAGTCGTACGTCCACGCGGCGGAAAACAAATTCTGAATCAAATAAGGTCGATAAATATTCTCGCGCGGCGGCTTTTCGTCGCGCCGCGATAGTCACACCTCGGCACACTGCCGGCGAAATCTGTATGAAATATAAATCGATACCTGCCTTTTGATACGTTTTTCGCGCGATTTTACAGAATTCGACAAACGCTCCAAGGAGTTTTTCATCGGCGCAAAAGGCCGTGAGAAAGGCATTTTTCTTAATCGAAAAATTATGGTTGCTGGATTGCACGCACCTCTCGTTTTTGTATCGCTCGTGGTGCATCTAGCCGCGGACAAACATTTTTACGAACAGTTGATATTATATAAAATGTGCGACACGTAACTTAAGTTAAACGTTGTGTATTATAATCATTATTATAAAGTAAGGTGAATTTAAAAATATTCCGGGGAAGGAGCTTACACGTTTATTGGACACGGTGCAATTGTTATATATTTAAATTGTTATACTTTTAGATGATTGTTTTGTAATATTAAGGATGGAACGAATTAAATGTGCCTCTTTCTTTGGAATACTTTTAAATTAGCGTAAGCATTGCTTGTAAAATGTCGCTTCCGAATTTTATTAATTGTTTAACAAAATGATTGTTCAGTTATTAATCGCGTAATTGCAGCGCTGCAATTTTTATTTCATTTTGTGTACCAGTACATAACGAAAATAAAATACTTCCCAAATTGGCGTTGAATCATTTCAGCCGGAAGGACGGTTTGACAAACGCAATTTGTTAATTTTTTTTGCCAATTAATTATCGAGCATGTTATTGCGAACGTTCGTATGCACGTTAATTGGAAGTCGTATTTAATTTGAAAACAATTACATCGGTTTATGCAAACATTACCGATGTGCCGTTGCAATTTCATTTCTCGACCGCCATGGAGTGGCACGGAAATAAATTATTAATTCGAATACAAAACGGCCAGTACGTCATATAAACTGTTGCATCGTCGAGAATAAGACTAAAGTATGTATTGTCTCTGTTTGCACGGTGCATATCGTGCGTTATTAATTTATTTTATAATCATACACTGACCGCAAAAGTTTTTCCGAATGTGTTGAATTAGTCCCGGTGCAAGTGCCTGTGTGTTTGATAAAAATATAATTCAACTGTTGCTGATTTTCGTCGAGAAATAACAAACTATCTACAGGAGATTAGATGCTGCATATAGTAAGTGAATTCAACGCGTCAATGACCTGTTGTTTACAAATACTTTTATTTATATTGTGCGAATAGTTCAGATCACTATTATGATTACGTCCCTGTTTTCAGGATGCTAAACGGCCTCATTTGAATTGCAGCTACAGTAGCAACATAGTTTACACAATTTTAAATTTATTATTACTTACTGAAGCTGAGATAAGTTGAATTTGGCGAATTTCACAATTTTCGACTTTTCAATCGATAAAATTAATTACTATGACATTTAATGGTATTTCATTATACTTTTTTTTTTTTTTTTTTTTGTAATGTTGTTACATGTTGAAAACAATTAAAGTAATTGCTTTATTTGGTTCGTGACTCGATGTTGTCAATTAAATTAATTCTAATATAAATGTCTGATTATAATTGATTAATTAATTAATTAATGGAAATTAGACGTGTAATAGAGCTCAAATCAAAAGGTCTTTAATTAACTAAAAACGAAACAGTTTAAATTTAACAGATTTTGAAATTCTTCTAGTAATAAAGCAGATAACAAGTTATGTTTTTCAATCCAATTATCAATTTCAATTTATTAATGCTTCAATTTTAACAATAGAAAAGTTCAACTATGATCAAATTTTTTCAAACACGTTATTTATAAAACATATTTCACCATACAATTTTTATTTGCCAAACGTGACATTCAGGTAAATGAATTAAAAACACGAACAACTGAAGCAACATTTAGTTCGAGTAATTTAAACACATTTCCAACAACTTTTAAACATTACCAAACGATAGATATAAAATTACACGCCGTTAAAACCATTTCAAAGCGTAAATTATTACTAAAAGTGTAGCCTCCGTTGCAGCAATGTAAATGTCAAGTACTTTTCCTGCTTTTGACATTTTTAATGCTTCCTTACGAACTTCACGAATCTCTCTTCTTTCGTTGCTCTTACCAAATTTCTTACAACCCCAACAAGAACATGCTGCTTTTTCTATTTACGCGCTTTTAAAGTTCTTCCTTAAACTTCAATTTGAACCATTTTCAAGCCGCGTTACTTTGCTCGTACGATTTAAAAAGGAAAAATTTGTATTCCGCTGCTCTCAACCCGTATCTTCGAGACGCATAATTCATAAACATAAAACACACACAGCAATCTGATTCCTGCTGCTCGAACAAGCAAATGAAATGCTACGTTACATTCAATTTATTTTGTATTATTGAGCGTGATGTTTGTGAATAAGTTCATTTTGCACTGCGTAGACGTGGATGGGATGTTTGAAGGTACTTGCAACACTTTGACCAGAATTAATGAATATTCAGCGCGTGATAAGATACAGGCATTCGCCAAAAGAAGCACTCAGAACGATGATATTAATGACAAAATAAAAAAATTCATGAATAGGGTTTAATATAAAAATACTGTGAATTCGGCTAGTAAAACTCCGAAAACTTTTTCTTTGAACATTTTGTTAAGACATTTTTGCAATCATTTTGTCAATATTATTGTACTGAATACAATTCTCGTACTTGATTGTAACAATGGTGAATAGATTTTTAATATATGATCGATAAAATCAATTTTCCAATTTGCAACGTTAATTATGTTTCACGTTTCAACCACACGGCTTTTCTCCAAAGTGCTACCGTAATCTATATTACTTTTGCTATAATCTTCCTAACCAACTTAACATGAATTTTCGAATAAGCGCGCCAAATGTAAATGCGACGAATATGCATTTCAGCGCTCGGTTGTATATTTAACAATTTGTTCGAAGTTTGCGATGAAAAGTAGTCCGTCTGTCAATCGGTGTGAAATGCAGAAAGAAATACACCTGGGCGAGCTCTGGGGATTCGTCGTTTACTGAAAGACCAACTTCAACATTGTATCGGGGCGGAAATCAAAGCACGACGATGTTGTCTTTTCAGACAAATAGAACGGAATTCGCGAAAGAGTTACTAACGTGTATTGCTATTTGTACCGGAGGGTTTCGTGCGCTTTTATTTCAACGCCAACGAACGTTAATTGCATTGTCGAAATTGCAATCCCACTTTTCTGCTCATTGTTCGGATACTTTTGCTGAAATATGTAGCATGAATTTACTTTAAAATACGATTCGCGAATGAAAATCGTTAGCGAAAATGAGAAGTTCGCAATTTCGGTGGGGAGAAAAATGGTCAATTTATATGTAAGCAAATTTTCTTCAAGTGTCCACAATAAAGAAAGTTCCAATCTCAACGTAGGGAGAACTCTGTTAAGACGTGCGAATCGATTTGCACGGCTTCCAGCTCGGGGTTTATTTCTCGGACGATGGTGACCGACTGTGTTTCGGAATGCAACAAACATTGAGGATCTGATTTTGAAGCTGTGCCGAGAGTGAAAAATCCGTTGCCGAAACAAGAGGAATTTAAAGAACAGCTGAGAATTGGTCGAGCAACAGTTTCGTGAAACGACACTTACGTGAAATGGAAAAAAGCGTCAAAGCTGGATAAGACGACACGGCTGCGAAAAAACAGCATTTCCCGATCGAACTCATACATTTTGTTCAAAGTGTAATGATAATTGTTTTATTTTCATTTATTATTATATACATATAATAAAATAATAAATTTTTTTTTTTTCGTAAAAAAGTGTAAGTACATAGAAGTTTAGAGTTGTTACGTATAGTGACAATCTGTGGACAGTTTTGAGTAGCAAAATATGCGTTTCTATCTAGTTCTAAACTTTAAACTGTCGTTTATTCCAATCGATTCACGATTCTTTTTGGACAAAGCTTTCGAGATGTAGCAAAGATATGAAAGTGAATTGATGCTTTCATTGCTTCGGAGCCGATGTCTATTTCTAGCAAAGAGATTGCAATCTTCTTTGAAAAATGGTAGTGGAAAGGAAATGGAAAATCAGGGGAAATGTTGCGATAATTACAGTGTATTATTCAAAGAACGAAGAGTAAATTACTGACGTAAAAATGTGTCTCCCAAATATTTTTCGCAATCGATTATACCATAACGGCAATTCAAGATTTTTTTATTACAATTCAAACGAAACTTTATTCGTTAGCGGAGATTTTTCGCAAAAATAATAACCAATATTTCTTTCCAACGTGTCGTTCACGCGAGTTCAAACAAAGCCACTCCGTGGATAATGCGACACACTTAGTGCTACGCCGTGGTTTATTTGAACCCTTTTGTTCAGCGATTTTGTTCACCTACCCTTTCTTTCTCTTAATCGGCGCTCACTCTGAAACTGACTCCTACAAGTAGAGTAACCAAGAGCTTTTTTTCACCTCATCACTTGAGTATTCAAGTGACACTTTTTCTTGAACAGTACATTTGCTTCTACTTTATCGAAGTTATTTTTAATTTATCGTATTAGTATTATAACCGACACGCACTTCTGAACGAATTAAGTTCGATGATTTACCTTATTAAGTGGAAGAAAATTTATGTTCTTACACGAGTGAAAAATCACCGATGTCAGGAACAGCATTTCTCTCACTGAGTAAGGTTCTGTTTATAATTATTTGATTATTTGACGATAGAGAATTGAATGACCTTTAAGTCTCAAACCTTGTATTTGTTTCTTTTTTTTTGTATTTGTATTTATATTTGATCGATTTTAGTCAATTTTAAAAAACGTGTCCGATTTACATTTTTTCTAAATTTTTCCATTCTCAATTTTGCGTTTTTGCTTTTTGCGATTTTGCATCGCTTTAATGAATTATAAAGTATAACGATGAGGAAGTATAACTGTTACACGCATTGTTAATATTTTGTTGTGCACTTGTGTTATATGGGCCAATGTATGTCTTATTTAGGGAAATATGAATAGATTCAGTTTCAATTTACTGATTGAAATAATCCGTTAGAGTTTGAAAAGCATGGAGATTTCCAGAGGGTCGGGACAAGGCAGCGACCCCGACTGACGATACTAAAGCGTAGGTCGATGCTCTACTCCAACCCCATTTGTGAAGAGTTAACAATGTATTTTGCTTAGTCATATACATGTAAAGTGCACGCGACTGTTACGCGGCGAAAAATCTATGTAACCGTTCTTTTGCTTGATAAGCTTTATTTAGTTTAATAAATGGAAGGTGTATTTTCTTGGAAAACTGTTTTTTTATTCATCTGTTGTTCCGCATCCTTATTAATATGTGATTGAAGATCCAAACTTTTTTTTTTTTTTTATCAACGAATTCGAACTTCAACAAATGTACAAAGCACAATTTTGTTTTTCATTTTTTTGTTCAATTTTTGTACAAACATAAGAAAAAAAGTATGTAAAATTAAGTGAAAAGCAAAACTTACTATATTGGCTTCTCTGTAAATTGAATGACTACAGATGACAATATAAAAGACGATTCTACCGCGAGCACTAGCGAAAACGAAACGTTTGTGTACAATTATTACGCACGCATAATTGACGCGAACCGACCACCCCGATGGCTATCGGTGAACTGATAAATATTATTTACTTTGGTAGTATTTTATTCAAAACAGGTCAATGTCTTTTTCAGTTACGTCTTCAAAAGAAATTAATATAATTAGCTATAGAAAAATAAACCGCAATGTTTACTTATAATGTTAATAATAAAAGTCCACTTATAATACTTTAATACTTGGAATTAATGACTTTTGAATTAATACGAATGTTCATTCAACTTTGAACGAATTTTTAAATGCAGCAATTTTAAAGTCAGCAATTTTGTATAATATAAATAGAAATGTATGAAAGAGTAATGGCTCTTTGTTTCGCTTATTATTTTCATTTATTTTAAAAAGTTTCGAAGAATGTCGCTATTTCCTAATTAAGGATCCATAAAATAAATGATATTATTACCATTTCAGTTTGCGTCGAAATGTATGACTCGCAATAATTGTACGCATACATTACCTCATCGTTAATGGAGGCATTTTTAAGGATGGCAATTTTATTTTATAGTGTCACTTGCTATGATTTTTATTCACTGAGAACCACAACTTAATACGTTTTATTTAATTTACAGTTGGAGTTAAAATTTATTACTTTATTTAGAAATTAAATACGAAAACTTACATTGCACATGCATTTCCTATATATCTGTAGCATGTATATTTCATATAATTTCCTTTTTGCCACGTTAGTTTCAAATAAAGACTGACACTGTGTAAAATGTTTGATTATTCTCGAAAACTTGCTCGAATTTCATTAGTATATAAAGATTAAAAGATTGTTGAATACCAAAAAAAAAAATTTAACATTATTGACTTTAACCCTTGTATACTCCGATAAAATTCTACCGAACCGTAATTAGAATCGATGATTATTGGTAGATGCTACGGTTTGTACACCTGACCGGCACGCGTGCGTGTAAAAATCATGAATCGATCATTTATGAATCAGCCGTGAATTCGCATTTACACACTCGGCTACCGAGCGATTCAAATGTGGCTTTCGCTCCGGAACTAATTATCATTTCATTCAATCGTTTAGTTTCGCTTCGCAGAGATCCGAAGTGCTTGACATTCGGCTCCACTTCAAAACGAATTGTCATTTAACGCTTCGCTTAAAACCAATAGAAAGCCAAGCGGAAATATCACTGGATTCAAAATGCTGTGAATAATTACATAAAAGACAAAGTTTCGTTGCAACAAGTTTTAACGGCTTTTCGACTTTGCCGACAGATCAACAAATTCGTTTTGTTCGCGGTGCATTAAGTTGCATTCGATACGGATTTTCGCTTAAGGCCAAATAATGCATCCCTGATATTGCTATTTTTCCTGCGATATAATATTTAGCTTCGAGAACTTCCGATATTGTCTACAGGGGGAATTATTTCACATCGACGGAAGAAAGATCAATATCGTCCCGGCAAGTTTTTAAATGTCCCATTCAAAATTCCACAAAGTATGTCATGATTCTTTTTTTTTTCGTACAAGTTTGTGATTGGAAAGACGCTTTCATCTTGACGAGACCGTAGCAAATCGGGGTTGGATATCTCAGGGTGGGCGAACTACCGAGGAGACTTGAAATTTATTTCCACGCATCGGATTGTCTCTTCTATACTTTCGGAACATCAATAAGGAGGTAATATAATACAAACTTTTGAACGTAAGGGAGCTTCTTTACGATCGGATCGCATGTAATTTTATTCGAAATGTAAAATGATAGTATATGTCATTTTTAAGACATTATAACATTAATTATTATAATAGCATATAATTGAAAATTTTATTGCAACATTGTAATTTTAAACGTAAGTATTTCGATATTAAATTACGGAAGATATGTAATGAAAAATGTGCCTTTTCTCTTGCCTTGAATTGTTTATCTATTAATAAATCAATAATGTAAGACGTCACATGATGTTTATCAATAATACAAATGATGAGTAACTTTTTAAATTAATTATGTCGATATAGTATTACAATTTCCTGACAGGGGAAATATTTTGTGTTTCAAGAATTTAATAATTAGCGAATTGTACTGCTGAATAATTTTAATTAAAATTCTTTTCAGAAATATTTAAAGTAGAAGAAAATCTTTGAGGTAGAATAATTAATTAAAAAAATGTAGAAAAATTTTTCAAATAAAAACTAAAGTTATTTTTACTCTACTTGTAAGAACTAGTAGAACATAATTCAATAATAATTCGAAACGATTTATGTAATTTTTACAGCACAATTTACTAGTATACAAAAAGAAAGAAAAAAAAGATATAGTACTATTGATAATATCGACGTTTTCGCCCGTATAGTACAAAATGCTGTTTTGGCAACGATGTTAACAGCATATGAAATGATAAAACGGTAAATCCTTTTTTTTTGAATTGCACGACTGGTTAAAAGGATCAATCGATATGAATTTTTACGCGAAAAAAATTATTATTCATCGGCTTTACAATAGATTATACAACCGAGATAGGTATTAAAGAAATTTGTTGTAAATTTAAATTAAATCAATACAGAATAAAATATATAAAATAATATTGATATTGAACGAAAAGAGTAGTCCTACCTGCGGAGCAAATTATTTATACAGATCATTACAAATATGTGCTTAATGAATTTCATGGAGTCATGAGAATGAGTTATTTTATTGTTGTGAAAATCAAGAAAACGGTAAAGTAACATGTATTTTTACCTAATAAACACAAAATAGCATATTGCAACAAAATACTGCCGTTTAGTCTTGTCGAATTAATCAATTTAACTGTAAAATATGTCAAAGGGGTATTCTTAAAAATTTAGAAATAATTTTCTAGATTATTTCGAATCGATAAATTTTGATAAAATTGGATAGGGAGTGATGTGTGAAAGTTTAAATTTTTTGACTTCTGGAACATTTGGTGTTAAATTTGAGAACTCTAGGGTCTCGAAATTGACAAATTTTCATAGTACGTCTAATCATCTTTTGATAATTTAGTCCCAAGTTTTGTTTCTAATCCGATATACTTTTTTTTGCGTCAATATTTTTCAGCAGTCTAATGTTCATGAGGAAATTCAACTCATATTTTCTGCCTGCGTCTAGTATAATCTTTAATCAAATAATTATCACTTTCCTGAAGTTTTGACAATTATTACCCAAGTGTAATTACGAGATCCATTCCAGACATGAGTCATCTGCATGATAACTTCTCGATGACCTGATCAAGAATGTTGGCATTAGTTGGGAGTTAACAAATATCCGCTTAAAAACTTTCCTGCAATTACACGCAGGGAGCGTAATTAACGACGCACGTTGGACATCAAAAATGGAAATAGATCACTGGATCTAATAACTACTTTGATTTATAAACGGAATAGCCTTTACGTAACCGTAACGGTGATCGATTCGCAGTAAATTAGCAGACGAGAAAAGAAACAATGCCGCTGAAATGTTTCATCGATAATTACTACAGTTACGAAATTCAAGAGCTACTTTAATTATCCTACGTGTTTACCCATGCCGATGAAATATCACTGCAAAACCGTCACGTCACACAAGTTACTCGGTATATCGGCAATAGCTTCGTCGAATATCGCAATTTCGTCTTCAATGAACTATCAATAAGGAAATGCATCAATTATTAATAGCTTGGAAAAAACAACCATACATCATCCACCAGGCCATCGATCTAAGTCCTGTCCGACATGAAACCGCATATCAATAATTTATCGTCGCGGTAACAATTTTCGGCCACCCATCTTTAAAAGAGTCTTATAAACGCTTCGCATCAAACTGCATAAACTTCCGCTGCAGTAAACCTTGTTTCCATACAATAATACATTCGAATTCTTCACACAAGACGTTTGCGTACTATTCATGGTAAAATATTCCATCTTTCTTTCATCTTTTTCAAAGTTCATGCTCCAGACCTTAAATACAGAAATTTGCTCTTACACCGTAAGAAGCACGGAGATCATCGATGACTTGTTTCAAAATCATTTCAGTATCACATCAAAGTTTCAAACAATCAGTTACATTATCGAAATCCTTCACAAACGGAATAGTGCATCATTTTTTTACCGCGCACCAATTTCGCAACAATGGGGGCAATTTTTTCTTACTCGAAGTTGCAATTTCCTCCGATACAATCGTTATGGCGTCATAATGCACCATTAACAAGAAGCCGTTGACACGTTGGACTGCGCCAAGGACGAGCGGCGCGCGGAGCCCCGGAGAAGTCCTAGTCGCGCTAAGGAGCGCGCAGTCCTCTTAGTTGGCAGCACTGTCCGACCCCCTTGATCCTCCTTTTCCGTGACTTTGCCGCCCCCGGTCGGATCCTCCATCTTCGTCGCCGCGTGACACTTTCCCTGCCGTGTCCTAGCGCCCCGTCAGCCCCACCAGTCCGCCGGGCCACCCCTCCCACCCACTACTCACCAACCCTCGCTCTAGCTGTAGTTCTGAGCGACTCGCAGCCGGCGCCACCGTCGTCCACCCCCGCAGTTCGATAGAAGACACCGGCCGGCGATCACGTCTTCTCAGTTCCGCGCGATGCTCCACTCCAAATAATGGCTAACGTCGACGCGTTCTGAGCCCAGGCCGTGACTCTGGAGCCCGGTTCCACCCCCGGACCAGCTGGACCACCGATCCAGCCGAGCCAATGGGATTGCTCGACGGCTCGCGCCAAAGTCCACGGCTCGCGTCACGCACTCCGACCCCGGGACCAGTTTCGCGGATGGGTGACCGTCGCTGAAGCGGTGCGAACTTCACCCTCATCTCAGCCCCGACAACCCCTTGCCACGTTTGCCCTTTCACGCCCGTTCGGCGGTGCCGCGGATCAGCTCGGAATCGTAATTAATTAGCTGGAAAAGCAGCTGGAAAACCTGAGAGCCAGCGGGTAAAAAGGCCGCTTTCAGTGAATCGTTGCGGGACCAGTGACGCCGCGGCGGCATTCAAGCTACGACGTCGCTGCTGCTTATTTCGAATGCATTGTGACGTTCTCGCGGAAACTTGATGCAAAGTACAATGCGCGGCGCAAAATGCGGGAGTGTACATTGTCTCCGCTTTGGATTTCGGGCATTATTCAGGTGCACAAGCGCGTGTCGCTGACTGAATGCCGCTGCCTCTTCTTTACGAAAATTCAGACCGAGAATGGAAAGTTGGGCCGAGTATGGAGTCGCAATTATTGCGCGGGTCAAGTTGCTCGCGAATGTTCAACCCGCGCACTTTTCTTCCGCTTTGACGTTGGAAACTATTTTTTTTTTTGTTTTTAACTTTGCGCTTAGCTGTTTTGCGATTACGTCGAGGATGTTCGTTAAAAAAGTTGGGGTAATGATCGGTTATTGGTTGGTAAATTTAATTGGCGGTTGACAGGAAGTCGACGGTACTGATTTTTGAACAAATTCTAAATAAGTTGGTCCCTTGGAGAATATAATTGCCTTTCTGTTTAAGAAAATTGTATGAAAATTGTATGAAGTTTTATGTGTGTGCAAAAATCTATCTTTAAAGAATAATCGAAAGATCGAGATTTCAAATTGAAGGCTCAAGAAAATATATTAGTGTTGAAGTATGTTTTTGAAGTTTCCAACGTTTATTAGTAAACGAAAATAAAATTTGATATACTTTTCTTCATACAAGTAATGGTATGTTTGGATTGAATAATTTTACAAGAAGAAAATAGAATATTTCAATGTCCGAGAATATAATTTTTTCATTTTTGATTACAATACATGTTGTTAAAATATATAAAATTGATTTTCGTTTAATAATAAACGTTGGAAACTTCAACTTTATTGTTGAAGTGTAAATAAGTTATCGTCTACAGTTCTTCTCTAAATATTTAAAATTTTTGACTACAGCTTTCTTTTTGTCGAAATTCTATTTGCTTGAACTGGGAAAAATGATTACGAAGAAAAGTTGAATCAACGGTACAAGTATTATATTAATTAGAGATTTAATTTACAGTACGTCTGTTAGTCAATTTTTACAGTTACAGTACTTTTTTATTTAAACAAATAAATTCATCAAACCATACGCAAAATGTCATAAATACATTATTCTTTTTATCAATGCTTCGGGTAAGAAATTTTAAATAAACTTAAACTTAAAACTGCAATTTTTCCTCTGTTTCTTTTTCATGGTTGTAATGTAATCAATATCTAAGACGTCGAAATGCGTTAGATGTTTTGCTATAGTTTCGTAAAAGTAACTGTACGTGAAATCGACCGTGAGTCATATTTTTGAAGTTTCGAGGTTTTCAAATCAAAAGAAAGGTTAACAAAATATTCTTTATTCATACTAATTCGAAAAAATGTTCAAAGTCAACATTAATGTACAAATGTAAGCATATTTTAAAAGAAATAATTTTTGATTTATTTTATATTTAAATGTAAACATTTATAAACTTACAAAGTCATTTGAAATTTGTTCGGACAATAAACTATTTGCTTATTTATTATTTTCTTTTTTTAGTTAACGATTTAAATTTTGTTCAATTTTCATTTAACTAATTAATTATTACTAACATTATTTAGAGCAAGAAATAAAATGAAGCTACTGAATGTTTTATGTCTGTTTAATTTATTCTCTTTGTTCTGAATTTATTGATGTTCGCAAAGAAAACCTTAAAAACTTACTCTGTTTTAATTTCATGTTATTTCAGTTTTTAAACTATTAGAAAAACAACTGACTGTACGACCCGATACGGGAAATTGCAAAATATTAAACAAAAAGTCGAAGTAGTATAATTTTTTGATACGATACATTGAAGAACCAATGCCGTTTAACCTACGCTGTTTCAATTTTGATACAACAACGAACAGTGACAATTCAATATCGCGCGACTAAAGTGTCAATAAAAGTGAATCGCAATATTATATCTTCGCGCATAATTTGCGTTTGACTTACCGTTATTCGGGAACGTGTCAAGTCAATACCATTTTTATTGAAAATTAAACGTTTAGTCGAAAATTAATCAATACTTTGACGCGAATATCATTCTATTGGAT
>JABFOV010001934.1:0-13781 GCA_022817685.1 Aradophagus sp. ZL-2020 | reverse complement strand
ATCTATTATATCAAGTATAAAACAAAAAATGTATTTCTATCTTCACAATTGATTTTGAATATTAGTTAGATAAAACCGTAATTTAGAACAATTAGTACGTAAATTAATTTTGAAAAAAAAAAAAAAAATAAAAATAAAAACTTAAAAGAAACAAAGAATTCAATTGATGCAGCGCAAGAGTTCGATTCGTTCGATTAATAATTAATGATTGTGACGTCACAGTACAATTTTTGCACAAATTCAACTGTATTCAACCAACCGTTTCGTCGATGTCTAAGAAAAGTCTATTGATTTCAAATAAATCGTACTTATATTTATGGAGCTAATAAAATATGCTCCGTTCGATTACATTTCGTAACACAATTTTACTTCTTCCATGGACAAAAAGGAACCACCCTCTGCCGCCAGGCTCACAGAAAAAGGGACTTTATTTGATCAATAACACAAATTTAATCCATTATTCATTGTATTCGAACGTTAAGAATCACGAATGGCCCGTACTTGAGCCACTTGAGTGGCCATTTTGTTCTTAATCTGTATTACATCGGGTTTATGATTAACATTTTTTTCAGCTATCAAAAGAATGGGATATAAAAACTTTTATGGATTAGTTTAATCTGGAATTCAGTTGAATGATGAAGATACCTGCAACATCGATGTTCAAGTATTTTTCATCAAATAATACAATAACTGACACTGAGAGTAAAAATAATGACGAACGTTCAATTATGTCTTAAATATTCAATTCTACATGCTATTTTTGCTTTTCTTTCGAGAACATTTCGTACGAAAATTTTCCCATGGTGAAATAACCTAAAAAATAGGTTAAAAGTACACGAAAATTGCTGGCAAAAACATTGTCAAAAAATTGTATCCCTCTGAACACAATTAAAAAAAACTCAACTAAAAATCGACCCTCTCTTATATTTCTTAATTTTTATACGTCGCTTCCATCTATCTAGCAATGTCATAGTTTTGGCGCCAAATTTAAAATTCAAACTTTATATCATCTCCAGTACACTTTTAAAAAATCTGTTTATTGTAAATCACATTTCACGTGTGAAAACGATGTTGAGATGACGTATGGAAAAAAAATGGAAGCCATACGGTATTCATATTTGGCCCGCATATCATTCAGATATGATCGTACGTTATTCAGATAAAGTCAGATTATATCCCTACGTAGGGTTATATGGAAGATATGTGGTTGTCATGTGGACCATGGCCAAGTTTCATATGTGATACATACGATATGACATGTTTTCTATACAATACTACGTCTGGATATCATATGGTTTTATGTGGATGACTTATGGCCAAATTTGGATAAAACATTCCCTCTCTTGTTCCATACGTCATACAGATACATTTTTCCACGTGGGATTATTCTTACAGTTCTTTTGCATTTTCATACATCGTTTTCATGTAACTAACAATGCTATGGTTTTGGCGCCAAATTTGAAATTCAAATTTTGTAACATAATCGGTCATCCTCCTAAGCGATATTTATACGATACGTGTTAACAGTTATTTCGGTATAATATAAAATCAACGGCAATTATTATGTTCATTTCCACTCAAGTTACCATTATTTACGGAGTCGCCTCGTAATACAGTAGAGACATGTAAAATCCGTACTAAGGTTTGACCTACATACTATGATCACGCAGCCACATTGTTGAATGCAAAATGACTTTACGCTCACAAGCCGAGCCACTCATACTTCCATTCACGTACGAAGACTGGCTCGTCCAAATATAGGAAGCATCAGAGGAAACCAAACAAAAATGAAATGCAGTTATGTACAATATGAATTAGCAAACAAGGAAATGACTTAAATTCATGCAATTCATTAGGTCGAAATGAGAAAGTAGTATCAAACCGCCAGGGAGGCACATTTTTAATGAAGAAAAAATGGCTCTGCAGGACGCGCGACGTGTTGCCGGCAATTTAATTTCGCACAACGTCAAGAACAACGAGATAATGGTGGGAGGAATTTTAATTCAGGAGTGAATAGTAAAAAAATTAGCAATAACACAGTTTTCTCACAAACAATATTGAATTAAATTAGGAAAAACCCATAAAAAAGTCCAAAAATAAGTGTCTCGTTTTAAGACATTTTTATTGATCGAGACATTAAAAGTGTTTCATTTGAGGTACTTGTGTTTCAAACACGAATGTTTCATTTTGAGACACCTGCGTTTGTTTTGGAATGTTTCGATTATTTCCTCGTGCGAGAAATGGTCTTTTTCCGCACGTGTTTATGATTTTGTTTTCTCTAATGTTAGTATCATCGATTATTTCGACAGTTTACGTTCATGACGTCACGGATAATGAATCTGCCGTGTCGAACGTTGCCATTCTAAACGTTTTCACTGGAACTTCGCCACATAGAACGTTCAATTGCAATGCATATACATTTCGCACTGATGCGTTCCCGATATTTCCGATTTCCGATGGATTTCGCAATTCATTTCGAAATTCAATTATTGAATGTCCAATTGGTCGTGGTCAAAAAACTCAACGCATTATTTAAACCAAAGACACTTGAATTCAGGCCTGTTTAGTCGAATCAATTCTGACTTGTTGCAAAATAAAAAAAGGCTTTCATGTTTGTAACAGATTTTTTAGAGAAAAGAAAGCAAATCGAAGAAACAGAGAAAGAGACATGGCGTTCTGATTTGTCGTTTAAATTTTCATTGGCTTTTTGTGTAACATAAAGGCAAGGTGCTTTGTAAAATATTAAATTTTCACCATCCGCGACAACCAAGTGCACGCGCAATCGTTTTTAACCAAAGTTATTTGTCTTCGAAGCTTAAAGTGCACGTGATTGAATTTACCATGAAAGTATAAGGCGCAACTTTGCGAGCGAGAGAACGCTGAAATCGACCGTACGTGGATACGTTTGATAAAAAAGTTTGCGAAAACGGCGGAATTTAACTAACGCGAAATCGCGGCGAAATTTTTTCGCGTGCGCGAGATTTCAGCTCGCGTTTCCATTGTTCGACGAAAACAAATCAGAAAATGCGAATAATAAAAAATTAGAAATAATACCGTGATCTCGATTGTTGAAATTTCGCGAAATATGTTGGAACATGAATATTTATAATTAAAAGTTGCTTCGAATTAATTTCAATTGGATTAAAAATAAGAATTAATTGAATCATGATTGCGATTTTTCGAAATTAATATTCGAATAACCAATCTAGAGAACGAATAATCGAAAATTATTATTTCCTTCTTTGCATGTAATTCATCTGTACCTACACTTTATTGGGTCAATATTTGGAGAGTGGGGGCAATATTTAGGTCGCGTTAGCGAAACACTCTCATAACGTTCGGTCGATATTGGGACGAAAATTGTTCGTCACATAAAGCCTGATCGTTGACAATAATGCAACGGCCATAACTGATTTTCAAATGAAGCGCGTTCGCTAATAAATGCGCATCGATTGTCACGGTCAATTAACGACCAATCGATACCCGCGATTTCGGTGACGGCTATCTTTCGTGGAAATTTGATTGAGTCAAATTCGGCCAAATGTGCACTACAACGATTAATATGTTTCGGCTCGACGTCAATTATAACGTTATCGGTGCTTCGGCTTATAAAGACGAGCTGGATGGCTAAGTTTATATTTTAAATTTGGCGCCAAAATAATGATATCGCTTAATAGATGGAAACGACGTATGAAAATGAAGACCAACGAAAAAGGGTCAATTGTTTGTTGAAATGTTTCCGGGTGCATAAAAAATATAATTTTCAAGTCAAGTTTAAATTTCAAAATTTGGTGTCAAAACTATGACATTTTTAGATAAATAAAAATTACATAAAAATTAAAACCAGTGAGAAAGGACGATTATTTATTGAATTGTTCTTGAGTATATGTAAAAGGGTCCATTTTTTAAATCAATTTGAATTTCAAAATTTGGCGCCCAAACCATGATATTATCACACAGGTAAAAATGACTCTTAAAAATGAAAATCAATTTAAACGGGTCAATTTTTACTTATATTTTCTCCTCTTTCATGCAAAAATCAATATTTGAGATAATATTTTGGGTTGAAACTTTTCCATATTTGTTACTTACATTTTTCAGCAAGTGTTTCACTTAAAAAATGATCTACACATGATCTAAACAAACCTTGATTTTCTCTAACAAAATAATTCTTGATGCACACTTTGTACAATGGATCCTCGGCACTTTCATCCGATTCTTTTTATTGCAAGGTAGACCGTTTCATGTATATTCATGCATTTAATGTAGCGAATATTGCCACGCCAAGTTTTACAAAACTCGGTTAATATTTTTCCGTGAGTTGGCAAGAATAAAGTTTAGCGAAAAATTCTCGTCTCGCCCTGCCGAGTTTCTGCGAAATTCCTACTTATCCGCGCCGCATTTTTGCGCGCTTTTGCATTCGGTCAACAGTTTTTCTGTGAGTGACAAGATAAATAGCAAAACCGGATTCGAAAAATTAACGCTCGCTCCACGAGACAGTGAGACGAAACGAAATTAGTAAATAATTAAAGCACTTGTTTTTTATAACAATAAGAAGTTTGTCTCTTTACGCGTTTCAATTGTTTTGTGATTCAATTCAACTAAATTTGTTGACCTGTAAATGTAATATTTAAATTTAATTTTTTTTTCTTTTTTTTAATTTCATATATTTAAATTTTTTGTTTTATAGAAATTTGTTATCTTGATAACTGTTAAATCAAAGTTTGAAATTTGCAGTGTAACCTAATTTGCAGACATTGGGATTTACTTTTTTAAATCTCGAAAGTGAATCGTTACTGTTGCCGTTACTTAGTGTTACGAAATGAAACTCATTATCGTTTTTTGATTTGAAAAGTAACGCGTTACCATTAACGTTACAAAAAAAAGTAAAGTTTGCGTTACCGTTACTCGGGACACGTTTTTGAGTAACACGTTACTTGTAACAATACTTGAGTTACTTGCTTTTAAAAGTAACGCGTTACCATTGCCGTTACTACGAAATCAGAAATGAAGATAATGTTACTGTTACTCAAATTATATTTTTGAGTAACGCGTTACATGTAACAATGTCTGAGTTACTTGCTTTTGAAAGTAATTTGTGACTATTACTGCTGGTTTTAAAAAATGTAACGCGTTACCATTATTTCGGAAAAAAGAAAACAACGTCAACGCCAACGTTACTAAAAAATACAACTTTTTTGAGGAAAGCTTTAGTTATTACGACGTTACTTCCAATTTCCGACGTGAAAAAAGTGCTTATTTAGACGTGTGCTAAATTTAAACCGAAAAGCACCCTCCCGATGACGATAGTTATTGTTTATTGAAACGTCAAAAGCAGAGAGCACGTTTAACATTTTCAACAGCGACTATCGACCAAAATGAACATTGGTGCCGAAAAAACAAGGTCACATGTTTGAAACTCCTGGGAGAACTCTCTAGGGACTGCAAGAGCCGCGTTCTCGTTGCCGAAACTGGAGTAGTCGTTGAACGTGACCGTGATCAGCGCAACAATCATGTCTCCGATTCAATCTCGTAATTAACAAACTGCAACGTCACTACCAGATCTGAACAACAATTACGGCTCGGAATTTCATGAAGTGGTAAATATTTTGAAATTGAGATGGCCAATACTTATGTATATTTATGAATATCGATAATTTTTTCGATAAATCGATATTATGTGGACTGATATTATCGTTTTATCGATGTCAGCGAATCGATGTAGGGTTCGATGTTTTGTAATGGTAATACATATCGAATATCGATATTTTTTAAGCCGATACTATCGAAGACCGATCGTTTTGATTTAAATATATCGATACTAAGATCGATAATACGATATCGATGATTATCTGTTATCGCTCATCCCTATCACTTCCCGAATTAGTGATTTTTTTTAATAATACTATTGCATTTAATGACTTTGGAAAATAAATTTAACTCAGCAACTTGGAAAAATATTGTTTTTTTTTTTTTTTTCTTGCTAGAGTTTCCTTTTTGTTCGAATACACTAGTTGCCAAAATTCTCTTTGTGGAAGAACATGTTTTAATACTTTTGCAGGCAATTCAAGACAAATAATATTGAATAATATATTATTATTATTTTTATCACCATGTTATTAAAATTTTTTTTTGATGTTTACGTACAACTGCAGGACACAGCAAAGCCATTCTTTCGTTTTATCCACTGGCTACAAAGTGGGTAAACGAAACGCGTCGAAACTGTACGTCACGAGAGCATTGCACTCGACGCGCGCTTTTTAAAAATGTAGGCACTTTGTTCTTGCGGCGTACGCGCCACTGCAGTTATAACGTTTCCGTGCACAATCACAAAATGATCCATAACACGCGACTTTTAATGCGTCAACATTTTTTGAGTCGTCTGAACTGAAAGAAGGCACGGTAACCGTTGAATGTGGGCAAGCGCATCGCCTACCGTGTCATTCAACTTCGTACCAAATGTCTTTCGGCAATTAATCTCGCGCGTTTTTTCCGTCTCACGCGCAACATCAATTTAACTTTGACGTCGATGAAAATCTTAATTAATTAAAGTTAAAAAAATTTTACTTTCATTTTTTACATTTTTTGTATACTTTTTATGAAGGAGGTACGAAAAATTGTATTTCGTTTCAAGATTCAAAAATTATACATTTTGTGTAACAGTTTGAATATTTTATGCAAAAGGTTGATAAGGTTTGTAAAACAAACAAATAGTAGAATTTTAAAATTATTTTCGAAAGTTTCGAATTCAGCTAGTCAAAGAAATGAAATTTGGATAATAACGTAAAAAACAGTAATCCGAACTTTTCGGAACACTGAAAGTTAATCAACGCGACGCAGTTATCCAGCGCACGCAACTTCTTTCGAACGCGTTTGCGTAATTACATCCCGTTGACGCGACGTTCGCACGGCTCGTCGGCAAAAGAAGACGTCAAATTAAGGAAAAGAGGCGCGAGAAATGGACTGAGCCAGGAAACGTGCCTCGCCATATATATTAATTCGAGATTAATTTTCTCATCACGAAAACACTTTCCGGCGAGGCGAACACGCCGTGTCGTTAATAACTGATTAACGTTCATTACCGTATAATCAACGTTGATTACCGAGGTTTCAACGAGCGATTTTCAATTAATCACCCAAATCGCCGCCGCGCTCACGGCAATCGTCGGACCCGAAAATTTATTCCGTAGTATCGTTTCCTCATAAGAGGATGACGAACTGGATTGCAGAGTTCGAATTTCAAAAATTGGCGCCCGAATCATGACATTGCTGTATTTCGATGAAAACCATTAATTAAAAGGGGAAAAAATAAGAAAAGGGGGAATTTCCTTTGGCTGTTCAATTTATTAGATAATAGCTAACGAAAAGACATTTTCGTCGTTTTAACCTATTTTTTAGGTTAATTTAACCATGTGAAGAATTATGGAAAAATTTTTATATAAATTATTGTCTTGAAGATGGAAAATTACACATCGAATTGAAGATGTAAGACAAAGATTTTATTCTTCGTTTTTCGAATTAATAACATTTTTATAATATAATAAAATTTATGCAATATATAATATATAATTGTAAGTAAAAATAAACTCTTTCTCAGTCTCTGATAAAAAAAAGTTCATTATTTAGAGGATGCCAAACTGAACTGCAAAGTTCGAATTTTGAAAATTGGCGCCAAAACCATAATCATGTTAGTTAGATGAAAACGACAAACAAATATCTGACATGAATTCGAAATCATCGATGTAAATTATGTACTCATTTCAGTTGATTGAAATTACTATTCTGAGAAGTTAAAATTCAATTCTTTTTCACACGTTTGTTTATTTTTAATCATTCAGTTAAAATTAACTGCGAAGCTTAAATAACTTTATATTTATAAGCTAAATATTACATGTACAGCAGACATTTGACATTAGATTAACATTAAATCAATACTCGTGAAGCTGATTCAAAGTTCTAATTATGTTTATATATTCTGCATCCGTGACATATCAAAATAATATTAATAAAACACATTAGTATTTATACAAAAATGTGTAAGAATTTGCGTCAACCAATTTTTTCAATAGTGAGTTCAATAGTAGTTCAAAAAAAGTTCGCTCAGTAAGTCGCTAAAATTTTTTTTTCTTTCATTCGTTTGCACAAAGGTTGCTTCGGGTGTCTTGCGTCATTGGATTTTACAAGACTTTAACTTTCGGCGAATAATCAGACTTTTCATTAAAAGCCAGTGACGTCACTCGTCGCAAATGCTCGCATTTATAGAAATTCTTCGCCTACTTTGCCGTCAGTTTCCACGTGTTGCTTTCTATGCTGTCACTAATTTCCACGTCATCACGAAAATTGACTTCCAGCGTGATTTATATCTTTTAAATGCCTCAAGAGAATGATGTAATGAAAAATTTCGGAAGATTCCTGCAATACCAACATTTAAGTGCTTTTTATTAAATAATAAAATAATTTAAATCGTAAATATTTTGGTGCCCATTTTTTAAATTCAAAATTGGCAAACTAGTTCGTCATTTTTCTAATCATCAAGAAATCCGACCGAAAAATGGAAAATTCGCGTTCAATTCCTAGCGACAAACATGCATCTTTTTTTTTAACCACAAAAATGTTCGTGGCTCAATACTACGTAATCGTTTGCGATTTCTATTTTTCCAAGTAAACAATTTTTCGTTTTCTGGAAAGGATTATCTTGTAAACAATGAAATAAAATTCCAAACTGTGATTATTGTTAAAAAAAATCTCGGAAAACATTATCCTCTCTTTGTTTGTGTGTCCGTAGATAACTATCGCAAAGTTTGTACACACGAGGCAAGAAACGGGTCGATTCCATAAATCGCAACCTGCCAACGAACTTCCTCAGTCAACAAATCGACTGAAAAAAAATAATAACATGAAAATGAAATACATTGCAACTTTGATTAACGTCGGTCGACGAACCGCAACTCGTCGCAACGTTGCCATGCTACTCAGACATCAAAACAAATGTTTATTGATCCAAGTTCAGAGTTACTATACGAGCATCATGTGCTTCGCTCCCTTGACAATCATTGATCAAACACTAGTTACTATCGCATTTCACGCTTTTAATCTGGTACCGCAAACTCCTCTGCCCTCGTTAGGTGATCACCATCGGCTGATTCACATGATCCACGTGCAACAATAACGACATTCTTTTATCCAATTTTTGTTTTAACACTTCTTTAGTAAAGTTTAACATAAATTTAACGGAATCTTGTATTAAAAATGACGGCAGATTCCTGCATTACCGAAATTCAAGTGTTTCTTATTAAGTAATATAATAATTGGCACTGATATTAAACATAAAGAGGACGGGTCGAATCTCTCTTAAATGTTCTTCAATTGGAGAGAATTTGACTTTAAAAGCCACATTTGATACGAAAACCTGTCTGTAATTTTGAACTGGCTGAACCAACCTAAAAAGTGCTAGTCAAAATTTCAAGAAAATTTCCTCGTGAAATATTATCTAAAAAAACTCATCGTTTTTAGTTTTTGTAAGTTAGTTTATCTAGTTAATAAAATCATAATTTCGGCGCTAATTTTTAAAGTTGAAACTTTGCAGTCAAGTTTTTATCTAGTCAGCAATATTACAATTTTGGCGCCAATTTTGAAATCTAATGTTCGCCATTCAGTATAATCATATTTCCTTCCTGTCTAATGTTTTTCTGGCCCAATCGTTTTTCATTTTTAAGTCGTTTTCATCTACCTAGCAATATCATGGTTTTAGCGCCAATTTTTCAAATTCAATCTTTGCAGTCCAGTTTTTATCTAATCCGCATTATTATGATTTTGGCGCCAATTTTGAAATCAAAAGTACATCATATAGTGTAACTATCTTTCTTTCCTGTCTAACATTTTTAAACGTATCCATTAACATTGTGAGCAATTTCTAGTACTCGACTTTACCCTATATCTACTGCAACGACAAATGATGAGCAAATCAGGTGTGCAGGTTTCGCGTAACGTACTGCATAAGTACCTCTCATACATTTGGCGTACGATCGGGCAATTACGCCGACCATTCTTGGGCAACCGTCCGTAAATCCTTACATTGTGTAAATTCACCACTGTCTATCGACGTTCATTTATCTTCCCAGTATGTTAATTATTATCTACTCACACCCTTTCCTAAAAAGTTGTTTCTTTTTTTCTCGTAATTCTGATATGAATTCCGTTTCTTTCTTTTTAATTTTACAACTTGTAATTCCCTCCAATTCAATAGAAAACTATTCGAACTAATTTTTACAATCCTTTTATTCATACATATTTAGTGGAGTAGAAACTTGCTACTTTCCTGCTCTAGCACAGAAAAGTACACTTTTCCGCCTTAGGGCGGCAAATTGGTACTAAAATTTACTGAGAAATTGAAACTTTTCTGCCCTAAGGCAACAAGTACTTTTCGGCCTTAGGGAAAAAAGTAACCTGCACGAAATAAGACACTTTCGGCCCGAGTGTTCAAAAAAATTGTTTTATTTAAATTTAATATATGTTATCATACAGAATAATTCCGATTTGAAGTTTGTAGCAATATTTACTGTAGATTTCAAAACAAAAGCCTTAAAGTACTCAAAAAAATATATCAACCACTCCTGATTCCATCCGTAAATTCGTGAAATCCTTGTCGACAAGTGCGCACTGTCCGCCTCCGAAACGGTTGGAAATTTCGCCAAACGAAGTATCACATTGTCTATTTGCAAAGCAACGTACGACACAGGAACGAATGTGGCAATCAAAAGCGAAATTGATTCGTGCTGTACATTCAATTCCGATTCGCCGAACACTTGTTCCTCGTTGGCCTGCCCTGCTGTCGTCTCTCGTTGCTTTTTTATGTATCCTCTTCTCGTTTTTATCACGGTGCTCAAAGTAATGCGAGTGAAATAACCCGTGCGATGAAAGACGATCTTCCGATAATAAAACTGAAATAATGAGGGAGACTCGTTTCAGTGATAATGCAAAATCGAATGAGACGTCGCGCTATTGATATTCGCGGAACAATAACTGGGTGTAACGACGCCGCGTTGACGCCTTTTATTGGTTTTCCCGTATGATTTTGTCCAATTATTTCTTGTTCGTACATTTAATGCGATTCTTTTCCAACTCAAATGTGACGGATTGATGTATCATAAGCAATATAATTAGCGATGATCGTTCTGTCAATTACATCATTTCTTCGTGCATGCTAAAACATGAAAACGATCAAATCATTTTTAGCCACATGACTGAGTCGTTTGCGACACACGAGTGAGTGATATCACATAAGATAAAAAATCGTAACCCCTAACGATAAACAAGGATGAAGAAATGAGAAAGTTTATTTTATTTGTTCTTTTTTATCTTTAGAGGTTACCGTTTCCTCCACTTTTCAACACTACTCAGTCGTGTGTTAAAAACGACTCGGTCGTTCAGAATTTTTTCCGCGTGGTTTCCAAATCGTTTTGCGGGCGAAATGCTTCGTTACTTTCATGACTCGTTCGCGTGAACTGTAGAATTTTAGTCGCAGAAATGTCACGCATCGAGCGACGTATGTGTTTTCGTATACGAGCATGCATACATGTGTGAATTATTAACTTTCGAGATCGGGGAGGCGGTAACGTGGCTAATCGTAGGGGAGGAGCTCGCTGCTGTAATATGGACTTACGTACAGTTTTCGTCTATGAATTATTACCTGCGCTTTATTTTCTCCGCTTTGAATAAATGCTTTGAATTAACAGTTTAACGAAGAGCGAAATCTGATCGAATTTATTTTAGAAGATAAATTTGCTGTCGAAGAAGTCGAGCTTCGAAAAATTAATTTAAAATGTTTCTTTGATTAGGTTTGTAATGCAAATATATTGTCGTTTTATACTCTATCGAATGTTTTGGTTGTTATTAAAGTCTGAATGATCAAATTTGAATTTGAAAATTCGCACCAAAACCATGATATAGTTGAATAGATGGAAACGACAAGTAAAAATTAAAAATAATAAATAAGTGTCGATTCTTATTGAATTTTATGTAGTTTTGTGTAAATAAAATAAATTTTTCATCAAGAAAAATATTTCTTAATTTCTATCTATATTATTAATTAAATTATTTTATCTTTATAAAAACACTAATGTCGGTAATACAGGAGTCTTCCTCAATTTTTCAATACCTCATTTTCGTAAAAAAATGTCATACGAAAATTGCAACGTTGCAACTACGGAATATAAAAGCGATGCCCGAAAGCGGAAGAGAAAACGGCACTATGCACCATGAAAGAATAATTCTGAACTCTTTGTGTGCCTCAATGAGTTCCTCCAAAGGACCAACTCTAACACCGACATAAAATTCCACCAAATATCTTTCGGTACTCCTACGACCGAATGCATTTTTCAGTGGTTTTCAAATCGCAAGTCGTAATAACTTTTTCGCAAGTTTGTATCTTACTGAAATGGTAAGAATAGACGATATTTATAGCGATCACGTAGCCGTAAAGATGTATCAAACTTTTGATACTGATTCCTTGCATCGCAATATACCGTTTCTTTCTTTGCGAAATGAATTATTTATTATGGCGGGGCAAGCCGAAAGTGTAAGTTATGTTGCCAATTACATAACGGATGTATATAATATATAACATTACATGACATTGTTTGCGAGCGAAATTACAGTTCACGTGGTAATGCGGATTTCGTTGTGCTTTCTTTATTTATGGATCATCTTCTTTTCGGTACGCCCTAATGTTTCTTTTTTATATTTAAAGAAAAACTTGTTATTTATTGAATAAGGAACAGGGTTCCTGAACTAATGAGTTTTTACGAGCGATTTGTTTTTAATTACATGCTAAGCGTATTATAATACTGCATAATTGCAGAGGGGTTTGCAAACAACAGTGTCCATCAAGTATTTCCGGTCTTTTACGCCAAATAAGCGAACGCCAGTGAACGTTGCTGAATTTTCATAACAAGCAAAGTTTCCAAACTCTTTCTCGCAGGTCACTTTTGCCAATATTGGGCGGAAAGTTTGAATCGCCAATTTTGATTTAGAGCACATAATTTAACTTGAGGCAGACAATTGTTAGTGCCAAATAGAGTTCTTACTGGATATATTCATTAAATTGAGAAGAAACTCTGCGATGGATATTTTTTACTGCAATTTTGAAGTTGAGATTAAGGGATATTAATTGACAAGTACATAAATAACTAAAAAAGAAAATTTAATTTTGATAAATTATTTTATAAATTTATTATTAATGATACCCTAGCAAAACGAAAAATATATTGTTAATACATTAACAATATATTATTTTTCAAAAATACACTAAAAATATATTGTCATTATAGTATTAATCTATTATTAGTTTATTTTTAATATATGAATAATATATTATTAATATACTAATAATATATTTCTAAATTTCTGTGCATTTGTATAGCTGGCAATATATTATTAATATACTGTAATTACATTGTCAATATAATATCAATATATTGTTGAATTATTACTGGTTTGTTTTCAACATAGTAACAATATAACAATATAACAACATAGTAACAATATAACATGATAACAACATAGTAACAATATAACATGATAACAAAGTATCAGTATATTGACAATACACTAACAATATTTTGAAAACTGAAATATATGTTTGCATTTAGGAATATATTGTCAATATAATGACCGTATAATGTCAATAGACTAATAAATATTTTCCACTTGCTACAAAATATTAACATTCTGACCAAAGTCTGCGATAGCTTAATGGTTAGGGTATAATGCTGTGATTTATT
>JABFOV010001933.1:0-22228 GCA_022817685.1 Aradophagus sp. ZL-2020 | reverse complement strand
GTGTATATGTGCGCCGAGATATAATGGAGGAAAGTGATTTCCGCAAAGTTAAAAGCCGCGGATCAGAAATTCCTTTTCTCGTCCACTTCTTCGCCACCGTCGTCGCCTCCTCTGTAACAATAGTCACGTACTTTTTACCATACCAGACGGTTCAACGTAAATCAATAATTCACATGCGCGCGCGCGCCGCGTAAAAGATTTTAATTAAAATTTATTAAAGGAGATAATTTAATCACCGCTGTCGTTCTATTGACTTTTATTTGCGATAGCAAACTACCCGGGAATCCCTTTTTATTATCGAAGTGTAAATGCAGCGAGGACGCGGCACAAGTCGACACACTCAGTTAATTAAACGAATGCCAATGAAATTGATTCGTAAAGTAGCCTTCGATTCCTTTTTACCCTTCGTTAGATAATTATTTAATTAATTTAAACATACTTTAATGCAAGACGATGACTCGAGCACGGATATTGAGAAAAGAAAAGACAAAATGAACAATTTCGAACCAGCAGTCATATTTCTTGCTATTCATATGTTTTATTTCGATGAAAATTATTTTAATAAAGAGAACATTGGTTGAACTGATTGGATAATCAAGTCGAAATACTGTTATATAGCGATTTTGACGAAACACGTTTCGTCAAAATTGCTCGTTTTAAATTTTGAAAAGTTCTAGTTCTGAGTCTCAATCATCGTAGTACCGAGTTTAATGGAAAAAGTTGATAGATAAAAATGCAGATTTAGAAATTTGGGCCCGCCATTTTGGATCCAAAGATTTAGAATTTTGAAAATCAGTTCGAATTCACGTTTGTCATCTAAAAATACATAAAAAAATAAATAAAATACATAAATTGTTCATTTTCAAAAACTCCATCCTTCGTTTTGGATTCGCAATTTTAATATTTGAAAATTTGAATTTGAATTTAAAAATACAGTATTAAATTGACTTAAATGGAAAAATATAAATTTTCAAAAATTTCGTCCTTCATTTTGTATCGAACATTTTGTGTTTTATAAAAAAAACTTGTAACTTGAAAGGCTTAAATAAACAAAACATTCGAATTATTTCATTTCGACTACCTCATTCAACCAACGAAACTAAGTATCTAGGTTCTCCTGAATGTCTTTTTCTTTTGCGTTCCCCGAATCCATCAACCCCAAAAACTCGCCTGACTCAACCGAGCCAATTTTTCACCACAAATTGTCTCCTCGCTCCCATCGGTTCATTTCCTTTTTTGCAACGCCATTTTCCAACACGTTCCCCTTTCCATCAAAAATTCCTCCTATCACGCCTCGCGCATTTCTCAGCCCGAATATCGATAATTCGAAATCTTTAATTAACACAGTCAGTCAAAATTAGCAGCCCGATGATTTATGGCCGGCGTTCGCCATCGCTCGAGCCATTAACTTTTATGGATACGCCACTTCGTCACGTTTTCTTTAATATCCGCCGACGTTTTAAGTTATCCGATATTTCGTGGTTTCCGCCGGCGATACTCCGATAAAATGCGAGACACGTTTCCCTTCTCCTTTGCATTCGATTTAACGCGCGCGCCCGACGCGAAAATGGAACTTTCAATCCACGGCAAAAATTGAGAAATAATTTGTACACAAGCTGCCGGCCGGTCGTTCGCGCTTCGCGATTTATTAACTCGCGCCCGAGGAAGATTATTGAATCCGAATTTATGGTCCTTTATTCTTTGTTCTTATCCATTATTTATGGCTTTTAGATATCATTTCGTATGAAATATCGTAAGATTTTGTTGTATGATACCTGCGTTTGATGGATTTTCTTTCGCGAAACATTGCGCTGATATCGGGTGGTACAATGGGATAAACGAGATTTAAAAAACTGCGACTTCAGGTAGTAATGATAGATCAAAGAAATATATGCATAAAAATACGAAAAAAAAATTAGTTTTTCAATTGTTTTCATTAATAAGCAACATTTCCTCATTGAAAATGGTTGAATATTAATGCTACTTGTTCGAATTGATTTTTGCAAATATTTTTTATCATTAAATTATAATTCATATATATTATTTAATGTTAAAAAAACTTTTGTATTTTTAATTTAGAATACTTGATGAAAAAATGAATCAAAAACTATTTTTCTTGAGTTAAGAATAATTGTTTTTAATGACGGAATTTTGTCTTGAGTTAAGTAAAGTTTTCTTATCGAAAAAGTTTTTCTTCTAACAAAAAAATTTGACTCAAAATATTTGTAAAAAAATGCTCGCTAATTAAAAAGTATTGAAACGATCATTTTTTTTTAAATAAAAGTAAAGTAAAACTTTATTGCAAGAAAACGGTGCGAATCTACTCTACTTTTTCTTGCCAAACAAAGAAGAAATATTTTTTCTCAGAATCGTCGAAACTTGATAAGTGCATTACATTCCATTAAGGCAACCGGCAACGCCTCGCAAAAATGTTTCACCTCGTAAAATTAATTCGCGCCACGCCCCACCCCGGCTTATGAATTTCAGCCGGCGTCAGTAACTAAGAGCCAAATTGTTGTATTAATTTCTAAATTGCGGTTTCACCACGACTCGTCGACACACGTCGCTTTCGACAGTTCGTGCCGCCTACGATTATCCGCTCGTTAAAGCGGCGTTACGTCAATTTATGCACCGTCTTTTTTGACGCGACGATCCGATCGCGGAACGCAGGCGTTAAAATCGTTTATGATCGCGAAAAATATCGGTTGGCCGTTCCTTCGCTTAAAACAGTTCCATCAAGTTAAGTAATCGGTTTTACGAACGCGTAAAAGCAACAGCCGCGAAATTCAAATCGACTAATGAGTTCGGGGAATTTCGTAAGGAACGTTTCGATCGGGTGCCACTAGGTTGTAAAAAATGTTTTGGCCGGAGATGAGAGTGAAGTTTGCGAATAGCGAATGATAAAAACTAAAAATAAAAACAAAAAGTGGAAGTGAGTGACGTTGCAATATATATATATTTACGCACCTCGGGAACGGACAAAATTAAAACTAACCGCTCCTCGAGCAGTAAAGTTGCCGTCCTGTATCTTTACCGCCCTAGGACGGTAAGTTCCACTTTACCGTCCGCTCCCTCGGTCCGTGAAATAGCGTACATGCCTTGGGCGCAGTGACGCCCTCAGCAATAATATACTATAATATATTTACATGAAGAGTGAAATATCTACCAACGTGAAGTTTGACGCGTGATAACTGACTACAGATTACAAACGGAAAAAAAAAATTAATAAATGAGGAACGTCAGTATATATAGACATGTACAAGAAGACTTGTACATTTCATTTGTAACCATTTTTTCCTAACTTAGAAAAAACCAAATTTTAATTTTTTTATAACAAAAAAAAATATCGCACTTGTTGAAAAAGTACTTTTATGTTGGTAAACATGTTTTCCTTCAATAAAAAATATGCTATTAATTTTAATTTCTACATTTTTCAATAACTTTTATATTCACATCCCTTGAGCTCCCAATTTGAAATTTATTTGCGTAACATTTGCCAGGTGGCGAGTTATAATCGTAGAAAGAAATGAAAAGTTTCAAAATGACACGTCGCAATACATATATATATACACACAGAAGCTTGTAAATTTCATTTATACACATTTTTCATTATTTTCCAGCCTTAATCTTTTCCATTCATTTTTTGATATTTCAACCCGTGACATTTGCCTCGTGGCAAACTTCACACACATCGGCCGGAATTTGACGAGAAAAGTGGGTACATGCCATTTGTTATAGGCCTCAAGGTATCAAATTTCAGTTGGTCGCAAAACTTAGTAGTCATTCCGCGGTCGTTTCAGATTAACTATCACCTTTTTCACGTCAACGGCCGTACACGATTTAACCGTTTCATTTTTACGACACTGTAAAAACGGCCTGAAGAATTGCACACTCGCCTCACGTTCCTTTGACATAAAACGCGTGCTTTACATTTGCGAGCGCCGTATCGTTGGATACGACAATTATCATAAAAGTCACGATAATCATTTCGCCGGGAATTAAATTTGACAGCTAATGTTGACGTTGTTTTTTTTCTTCTGTTTTAGGTAAGCCGAGATGAATTTATGCATCCGCGATCCGTCTGCAAGTAAGCCGCAAAATTTTAGTTCAAAAAATAGTTGAAGACCGCAATATTTGTGAAGAGCATTTCTGGAACAATATCTGTGGAATGTTATAGGGATATTACTGTAAAAGTAAGTGTCCCATTTAGAAATTCTTTCGATGTTTGCTATATACGCAAATTTCGAAGAACAGCTAACAAAATAGCGAATGCTTATGATATCTCACTTTACGATGATGAACAATATTTAGCAATAGAGAACTTTTTTTTTATATGGATTTATATAAAATTCTGGAAGAAAAATATATTTATTTAAATTTATTAAAAATGTTAACGTGTTTGTTTTATTATTCGCAGTTCGATTTTCATTTGTTAAACAAGTTTACAACTGCAATTTCAACTTTACCACACAAAAAATGAGCGACAAGTTTGCAACGCTTTTTTTCGCAACAAAGACAAATTTTAATGAATTTTCAACGGTCAAAGTGAAATTCGCGTAAAAAAGAACAAAGCACACTTACAAGTTAACAATAATTTGATGAATAATTCAGTATTTGGGAAGTGTGTATAAAAATTTTAATGAAAACGATGCAATCTTCTAGTTAAAAGTTTTTCACGATTTACAGAATTGCGAAGTAATTAATTTTGTTTCGAGAACCAATAAAAACTAGTTTTCATCCAAAATTACTTCGACGAAATTTGTTCTCAATTTATAAAACATTTATTGTTTCGAATGTCTATCCAATTTTCTTGAAATCATATAACATCGACTTTAATCAATTTACCTTCACACTGGAAAATTTTTTATATATAATTCTATATACAATATAATACTGAATACGATTTCAATATTCTATAAATAAAAGTATCTAAATTATTTTATTACATATTAAACAATCAAATAAACTTGTCACGTTCATTATCAGAGGCGCGTGTTCGAATCTCCACGCAGATTTCTCTCTTTTTTGTTGTTTTTTTACCCAAGAAATACTAATTGTCATTTCTCCCGACCAAACTTATCGAAGCGATGATAAATGACAGTTACATCATAATACGGACTTTCAATTGGATGGTTATTATCAGCCGGCACGAAAGTTATGTGTAAGTTTAAATAAATAGTTGAAGTTCGGGCGAACATTTACATTACAAAGTTGCACATCTCATTTTCGTCGCTTAAAGCATCGAACAATGACACGCGCTCATCAGCCCTTTCAATATTTAGCAAAACTCATTGCCGAAGCAATCAAAACTTGCGCGAACCCCTTGTCCGTCGAAGATTCATCTTGCTTGCTGAATACTAATGCCGCGCTACGTTTCTTCGCCTTAACTAGTAACCAGTCTACCTAGGAAAGTGCCTCCATGAATTTAATTTGTAAACTTCAATTAATTATTTTATAACGCCGCCAAACATTTACTTCGGCGGTTTTCGAAAAACCCTCACTATCCTACTTATTGACTTTGCATCGATTAGGTGGCTGCAATCGATTGATCAATTGATTTTTTTTCCTTCTTTTTGAACGCTGTTGCCTTTTTTATTACCAATTTTTCTTTTCTCTTTTCACGATTTTTTTTGTCAGTTCGGCAATTCACTTTTTAGCGAATTTCCTTTTACAGCACATTTAATCGATCTCGGGCAAACTGTTTTAATTCACTCAGTAAATGTACGGCGCATGATTTCATTACCGTTTTTCGACAGCCATTTTTTTCCTTTGCCGGACAAAAAAGTTTATTTCTAAACCGGATCGATAGCAAATACACGGTGCTCGGACGAAAATGCCTGTAACGCCGCTGTTATTACTTTTTTTTCTCTCTCTCCCTCTCTTGCCGTGCTTTTTGTACACGCGGATATATATTTTATTTCGCGTTTCTTTCGTTGCTTTTTGCGAGCGTCGAAAAATAAAAACGGGAGAAAATAAAACAAAAAATGTTTGTGGTGGGGGGAGCGGGTATTCACCGTGATCCAATTGGCATTGAACGCGGTAAAAAGTAGCGTGGAAGTTTTCAATAAAATATTTCTGCTTCTATTTACATTTTAAATGTCGCTCCTCTTTTTCCGGGTTTAGGTCGCTCGCCGGATATGAATAGCCGAACTTTCACATTTTTTGTTTTTTCCAGATTTTTTGCCGTTTTTTTCCTTTCTCGGAGTGATAGTACATTTCGAAAAACACCCGTCGCGATTATAAATCTCTTACTTCGGCCCGATTTTCCGCCGACGTAAATATCATATTTTTCTTCCGTTCAATCGAATCGCTCGCTATTCGGTTACCTTGCAAGTTCACACCAAAACTTGTTTATCATCGCGCCGTGCGAATTGCCGTACTTTGCATCGTTCATCGCGATGTCTCGCTAGCGTATATTTCGTGTGAACGCGAGCGTGAAATTGTTAGGCGTAATTAAAAATGGCGCTGTTAATTAAAAACGACGAAACGTCGCTCGTTTGGAAATAATAAGTTGTGGAACGGGAGTTTTCAATCTTTGGATCATCGTCGGCTTTTGATGTCAGTTTACGTGAATCTGCATATCATTTTTGCATATAATGTTGTGCATGTAATCAATGCGTATATATTTGTACACACAATGTTTTACAAATAATTTGGTACATATACTTCTTGCATACTCTTGCATATAATTTTTTGCAAACTTTTTTTTAAAATTTTTTGCACATCATTTTTTTGCGTGTACATTATTCGTCATATGTATTTGTACAGTAAGATATTTACATGCAATTTTTCGCATACTCCTTGCACATCATTTTTCGCACATAATTTTTTGCATAACATTTTTTGCACCTAATTCTTAGCATATAATTTTAAGCATATACTTTTGCATATAATTTCGAGATCATTTGCCTAGATTATTTCAAGGTACAAAATCCTGGAAAAATCAATTAATACACCTAACTTTACTCCCAAATAAAAGAATTAAACGAACTTTTTAAGTTTCAACATATTTCGGGTTGAGACGAAACATGTGCCAATTTACCCCAGAAAAGTGCTTTGCGCCACAACTTGCGTCGTTTCGGTTGGTCTTATGAAAATCCGCCTTAAGGGATGCCAGGCATTAAAAAAGGAGCCTTCTTGCCATAAGCGTGCGTTGTCTTTGCACGTAATTCGCGTGGGAAAATACGACTTTGGGTCTTGCACAGAAGCAGAGTCACCAAGTGCCAGTAAACTTTGTGTCTAATTCATTCGGAGGAACTGTTATGTCTGCGACTAGTTGTTAGATATGGGCTTGACGTTATCCAGCGGATTAGACAAAGCACACGGCGAGCGAAAAACCCAAACAGCTTTAATTTGTTTATCAACAACGCGACGTCGTCTTCGCTAATATCGGGCCCTGAATGCATTTCTTGAGTGCCTAATTGAATTCGCGCGAGTAATTGCGTTTTGCTTTCGTTTGGATTTTGCGAGGCCTCACGATTAATGGGAGATGAATCCCAGCTTGAGGAAATATGAGAAATCGTTTCGTAGAGCAATAAATGTCTTCCAACTTGTGTTGGTCGTGGAGAAAGTAAACACTTTCTACACTTGTGAAGAAAGTGATTACTTTCGACACTCGTGGAGAAAGTAGCCACTTTCCACACTTGTGTGGAAAATAACAACTTTCTCCACGGCGCACGTTGGGAAAAATGACGTCTTACACTCGTGGCTGGCACTACGAGTGCAAATTTTTGAAACGTAGGTTCAAATCTCCGCAATACATTTTTTCCATTTCTTTCTTTCTTTCTTTTTATCACTTTATAGTTGTCTTACACTTGGAAGATAGAGTTAGGTATCTAGTATTTATAACTTAGTATCTAGTTAGTATTTAATGCACGTTTTATTATCGTATTGGGCAATGAATTCGTGAAACGTGGGTTCAAATCTCGATAGTGCACTTTTTTCACGTTTTTTTTCTTTTTTTTTTTTTTTTTTATCAGCTATTTATTTTCTAGTATTTAATATTCAATTTTTATTATGTAGTATTTAAGAATTTAGTATTTATTTATCATTTAGTTGCTTCCAATGTTAATTAAACTTTTAATTGATTCTATTTTGATATACAGTTGCAATATATTATTTTTATTGTACTTTTCTTTATTGTTAATCTCTTTTGTATGCTCGATAAATTTTGAATTAGAAAGATCCCCATTTTTCGTGAAATATGAATTCGCGAAAAGAAATGATTATTTTCGTCAAGAACGCGCTTTGTTCCATTTTCGCCCGCGAATTCGAGCCGGACACTTGGGAAATTAAAAACTTCATTGATTCCGTTCGCCGTGTTCGCGAAAACTCGATACAACGATAGCAAAGATAAAAAATAGTGTATACGCTGAATACACAATTCATATATTTGCATTATATAACTCACGGACAGGCTTCATTTAATATGAAATTATTTTTATATCGTCGGAAAGTTTGTATAATAATATTTATTAAGGTTTTTTAGGAAATAGAAGTGTCAATTTTCCATATTAAGAAACAAGCTGAAGAAAAAAGTTCGGCGGTTTTTGAAACAATTCAAATTATTTCGTAAATTATGCAAACATTTGAAAACATTTGCATGTAAGGAGACGAAATTAAAAAAATATGAGAATAATATTGGTTATAATTTATTTAAATTGTTTTTAATTTATTTATAATTAAAAAAAATTCAATTTAATACATTTATTATAATGTTTTCTTCGTGAAATTAATATTACGAGTTTATATAATCTTCAACCTTGTTTTCAATTTTTTTTCATTTATTTTTCTGTTTCTAGGTTTTAGTTATATAAAATTGATTAAAACGCATTTGATTGATGTGTCAAATTATCGAATTCAATTAAATTTAGTCGTAAAACAATTAAAATGACAACTGATTAATTTGCCTTTAAAAAGTCAAACTTTGGGTTTTGCAATAATTGTATAACAGTTTAATTCAAATAATAGCAAACAAAGTATTCATACTCAACTACCAATTCCACTTTTTTTTTCTTCTTCGATATTCGAACAAAATATCGTCGGGAATCGAATAGCTTATTATTTAATTATTTTTGACGTTATTCGTTGCCTTGAACAAAACTTATAATTCCGCGGTGTAAAACGCTTTAACCAAAACTTTGCTTGAATTGTCTGAATGGCTCTTAACCGAAACGTATTAATTAAAAACTATTCGCAGACAGCATTAAACGTGAACACTTTATCGATTATATTCTTTAAACCTGCTGAATATTTATGGCAATGTATCAACTTTTACATTTTTATGATTTCAGCGCTTTCATATTCCGATTTAATTTGTTTTATAAATCTATAATACCAAGGGAAAAAACCTGCGAGAGTCTGTTCATTCAGCTGGACCGCCATTTAAATGATGAAGCTATTAATTATTCTGTCAGTTTTACAGATTATTCTTAATTTTATCAAGAATCAAAAGGAAAGATAATGTCAAATTCGGATTATCGCTAAAAAATGGTACATTTAATTTTTTAACTGTCTTGTGTATGATTTCAATTTTTAAACTAGAAATTTATTTATTTTAACAGAAGGATTTTAAGGAAATGTATTTCAGTGTTAAGAAAATATGTTTAATCAACGTCGATTCAACGTTAGGAAAATCGTTAATTCTAAATTGATTAAATGTTACGAAAAGGTTGAATTAATCATCGAATGTAAGTTGATAGTAATGTAAGTTCAAACAACGTTGATGATCCAACGATGAATCAACGTTTATTTATGGTTGATTAATTCTTAAATTGGTATGAAGTAAATGTTCACAGGTCAGCTTTGATTGAAAATTGATAACTAATCATATAGAGGTTGAATCAAGGTATAATTACTTTTGATGATTGATTCCGATGACTGATTGACGTTAAATCAACATTAACAGTATAACACTGAATAACGTTGAGTCAAATTTGATTTTTAACATTGATATCCGTTTGATTAATGTCGAAAATACAATCTTAATAAAGAGTCGAAGAAAAATTGAATAGACGTTCAAACAAAGTTGAATTAAGGTTTAATCAACGTTGATCAACTCAACCTTTACTTTTCTATTTAGCAACCCTGATGTGACGTTCAATTAAATCGTTCATTTAAAAATCACCTAACATGCGAAGTTAGATTCAATGTTGACTCAACTTTTACGCAACATTTACTTAACCTGTTTGTAATAGTTTGTTCAACATTAAATTAATCTAGATTCAACGAATACCTTCCCTAAATTGAGTCATCTTTCAACGAAAACTATTCAAACGTTGAATTAACGTTAATTCATCGTTTTTTCAACGTTTATTTTAAGTTTTTCAACGTCTATTCAACGTTTAATCAACGTTAAATCAACGTTAAATCAACGTTAAATCGACGTTTTTCCAACGTTTTCAAACGTTTAATCAACGTTTATTCAACATTCAATCAACGTTTATTCAACGTTTACTCAAGTAATATTTTCAGTAAAAGCCCGAAGTGTCTCCCTACGAAAATTATTTTCTTGAAAGAGTATCTTAGAAAGTACTTCGACCCCAAAAATCTGATATTTCTTAAAAACGAAATCGATCGAACCACGTCGCCGACGAATAAGTAATCGTTGTATTAAATTGGAACGCGGTTGGCGAACGTGATTTCCGTTGTCTAAGTGGCCATCCAGCCGGGATGGATGTGAACTTCGCGAATAACCTAATCTGCTCGTAAAAGCTGGGGATACGGACACTGCGATAAAATCGCTTTTTGAGATGGCAATAAAAGCAAGCGCGGCTCGCGGACAAATTGAGTTAGAGTTCTTTTGAGTCGCGAATGTCAAAGGATGTTTCGGAGCCGAAGACAGCGGCGGGAATAAAAAGGAGGGCGAAGCGAAAAATATGCGCCTGCCGAAGGCTTGCCGAAAAAATGAATTAATTTGTTCGCGTTTTTCGACGTAGCATATTGTCGCGACTATGACAAAGATTTCATGTGCGTTTGCCTCGCGTGCTCGTTATTTCTCCCCCGCCCTTCCATCCCCCCTTTTTTTTACTTCAAAAAGACGCTGAGAAAATTGTCGTTTCGCGGGAATTTTAAGAGCGAACCCGCCTCTATTTTCGCGGAAAATATTAGTGGAAATTAAGTCGCGTTTCGCGTGGGCGAAATTAAAGTGATGAGACGGTAAGAAATAAAGTCAGCTTGATATCACAATTTCGCGTTTTCCGCGACGTAAACTGGAATTTTATTACGCTTTCGTGTATTTTTTTTATTTCCATTTTTAGTAATTTTGTAATGCGCCTCAGCAATCAGTACACCATTAAGATAATATCTGCAAAAAGTAGCTTCGTTCAAATTTATATTTGAAGTCAGTCCGAGTGGAGTTTTCAACTTTTTTTTTCCTTTTTTTCAACGCATTTAGGAACGATTTTACAAAGTGAAAATGTTTTTGCCAAATTTTTTACATGACATTGGAGTAAAATTATATGAATATTTGAATCAGTCGAAATAATGTGAAGAAAATTTGCGAGAAATTCGCAGAGTTTTTTGCGATACTTTTTGCAACTTTTTTTTCAGTGTTCTTGCAATTTCTTTCGCAACATTTTTCACAATGTTTTTCAAACATTTCTTGCCACCTTCTAACGAATTCAAACTGAACACACTTTTTTTTATCAAAAGTAAGATATGTACATTCTCATTCATATCATCAAGATTGAAAATAAAAAATGTAAACCGTACGTTCATTTTCTTTATTAGAAATTCATTTTTTTTCACTAGGTTCTTAGTCCGAGTTGAAAAACTTGTTGCTAAAAATAACATATTTTCTACATAGAATCAAATCTTGGAAACATTTTTTTTCAAAGTTTTTAGAAATGTTATGCGTTTTGTTTTTTAACTTTTAACATCATTGCCAATTTTTATTGAATTTTCATAGAAATACTTGTTATATTGAATATTACATTTTACAAAGTTTCAACAACATTCCCTGACTGGAATGAGAGTTACAATTTGAGAAAGTTACATAACTGCATGTATATAAATATATGCATACATATATGTCATATTTGAAATTTAAACATCAAACACCTCATGTTTAAGACATATGAATTTTATGAAATTTTGGCAAATTAAAAAACAGTATCTAATTATTATTATCATTATTGTTATTATTATTATTATTATTATTTTGTTTGAATATCATTAAATTCTTGAGAATTGGATTTGACGATGGTCCCACCTTAAATCATTGAAACCCAAAAATGTTTTCGCGCAAGACCGATCGTAAATCACACTAACCGCAAAAAGTTCCATATTCGGGGGAAATTAATTTAATTGAAGGAAGAAAAAAACAAAAAAAACAAAAGAAAGATCGGCGCAATCGTGCCGCGCCGTGAATTCATTCCGCGCGCTTCAACGGCAACTTTTTGCCAGGCCGTATAAATTCACGGAAGCGCACGGCTTTTCGAAGCCCCTTTCGCAAAGCAATTAACTTTTCTACTGATTTCTCAATTGGCCGTCCTGACAAAAGGAGACTCGCGCTATCGATTCGGTGACATGTGCGTCGGGAACAACAATTTTTCAATCAATCGCAATCGAGTGTCGCGAGATTTGTCGAATGATTTAATTTTTTAATTAAAGTTACTTCAATTCGTCGGCCCCGATTTCGTTGCGCGAATTAATTTCGTTTCAGTTTTTGCAAACAATCGTATCATTCGATTATATATACTGAGAGCCAACTTTTGTAATGAAATAAATTTTCTATTTGCATACGAATTCATTAAACTTCCGTTTGAATCGAACAAAGTGCATAATCAATGCGAATAATCTTGCGTCGCTTACATCTCGATGTACTTTCGTTCGAGGAACCAAGTTTTGACGTGGAACAGAGGGGGAGGTTTTTTTTATCAAATGACAGAGGTTTGTTCGTTTTTTAATTTTAACTTTGTTTCGCTGCGTAGAAAATAATTACTGACAAATTGATAAGCAAGCGAATTTCGCAAAAATTACGTTGCATATCGCAAAAGTTACAATTACCATATAGCATTGATTCACTAAGAAAATAAGTTCACGAAAATGTGTAAGTTTACGATATGAATCGTAAATTGAAGAGTTGAACAAATAATTTAAAACGTCATTTAACGATATATCTTGCAAGTTTTACGATATCGATTGGAAGTTTTAACATTAAAATCGCAATGTATCGGCAATTTTAAACTTAATGCTGTGTATTTAACAAATAAAAATAGGAAGTTTAATGTTTATCCTTGTAAATTTAACGACGTCTTGCAGATTTTGCAATATATATTGCAATTTTTGAGATTTGCAATATTCGAACTACTTTTTGTTGCCTATTTATATTAATTTTTTTCTACTGTTTGTAACGTAAATATTACAAATAAATCGTAAATATAACGAAAGAATTATATCCTTCTCGTTCGCAATAAAACTGTTTTAATGGTGTAAAATCAAAGAAAAATAATCGAATAGTATCGAATAGTAAATCACGTTTTTTTGACATTTTGGTAGACTAATTTTGTAGGCTACTAAAAAAAAATGTAAAAAAAAGTCGAATAAAAAGTAAATGCCGACAACAAAAACGCGAAATAACGATAGTAACGAAATAAAGAGCGCTTTGACCGTCGTTAACAAGATCAAAGTTCGATAACGAGTTCTTTATTTCGTCATACGAAAAATGCCAATCTTCTTACTCATATGCTCAATCAGTCGTTTCATCGAGACCGCATAAATTAATTATTTCGCAAGTGCGCCGCGTATCGGATTTCCTTTTCGCAAGGCGACGCGACGACGTGATATCGAATTTAAGTGACCGTCGAAATCGGTCGTGCAAAAAGTAGCCGGGGTCGTTTTTTAACCCGCCAACTGCCGCGTCGATTTAAGTGGCCACGATCGCCGGAAAAACTTGAATGCCGAGTTTGAGAAAAAGCTTTTAAGAGCGCGTTACCGTTCATAAAATTTCAAAAGCAATTTGTTTCCGTCGCTGAGCGGCATCGACTGCCGTTAAACGTTAATGAAAATCAACGGATTAAACCTTAAAGCAATCTGGCAATTTGATTTTCTCATTCATTTTAACGTTACGTGGAAATCGATCGCTTTCGCAAGACAGCGACGCGAGAAATTGAACAAATTAACTTATTTGGCTTTTAGATTAAGCATCACGAAGTCTACGTTACCGATCGAGCTAAGGAACGTGGAAAATTTATAATAATTCGTTTTTCCGTTGGAAAAAATATGAGATACTTTCGTAGTTTTCATGTCAGTTGTGCAAAGTGTAAAAATATGTTTATATTTTTACACACAAGTATATATTTTTCTTAACTTTCAATTTAACTTTTAAGGTTAATTCGAGTGATAATGGTAATAACTATTATATGAACTTGGTCCCATAAATGAAACGTAACCTAAAAAGTTTCCAATTTAAAATAATGCAGAAAAAACCTCTTTTCTTGTACGTACAGAACACCCAATAAATCCATACCATTTCAACGTGAATTTCATCACTCACTAATACTTTCACATCAAATAACCTGAAAATTTAAAACTCATACGAACTCGCAACATTTTTCCCGGCCGATGCATTGAACTTCGTTCGGAGAATTGTTCCGACATTGCGAGATCATAACGGAAAATAAAAGGGCGGGAAGTTTGAATTGCACGATCGACGACATCGGCCAAGTTAAATGAAAAAAGGGCTCGGAATCGCGGCTTTTTGTCGAGCGTAATGAACGAATTGCCACAATGGCCGGGGCTGATATTACGTGAAATAAAAATCAACAATTGGCGAAGCCGAGGTCGATGGAACAAGACCGAAAAAGGAGGAAATCAGATTGGCGTGATTATCAGCTTGAAATAGTTGACTCGAGTAGTTGGGAACTAGTTGCAAAAGCGGAAAACGCTTACACGAAGCCACGGCAATTGTACTGTCGCTTCTGCTGAGTACGTATCGTTTGCGCGATCGGGGTTAATTAGAACAATTTCAGCGATAACTGCCACGGAGCTAACTTTTAATTGATCTTGATCGAGCAGCCGAGGGCGATCGATTATCGGCAGCTCCGCCGGGCTTTGTCGTTAATAAATATTTATTAATAAACGGAAAAGTACGCAGTTATTCTTTCTCAAGTGTCACGGCAGCGATCGCGAAAAAATGGTAATTGAAGTAATTAAATTCGCTCGAACCAACGAAGTCGTAATTATTTCACTCGCGTCGGAGGTTAGCTTATGAAATACCCTTACCTAACGAAATAAAATAACATGTTGAAAATACCAAAAGTGTCTCAATTCGTCAATCCTTAATGACCTAATATATTTCAAAAACAAACATTCGTTTTTACAGCGTCAAAAATAGAAAAGGAAACGAAAAGGTATTACTTTAAGCCACGTTACAATACATATATATATACATGTATTGCACTTTAATTTAAAGGAAGATATTAATATGAAAAATATGTTTTTAAGGTGATGTTTTTTAATAATTTTAATTAAATTGAATTAAATTTTTCTATTCGCGCATTAATTCTTCATATGGTATCTGAAAAGAAAAAAAAAGGCGGTACACCGATCCAATTTAAAAAGGTCAGCCGGACATTGCGCGTGAATCGACGAAGCGGCGGATGTCAAACTATGGAATTTCCGTTTCAGTACGTGCGGAACTCTCAGGCATCAGCAGTGATAAAATAATCCCGCAATTTGCGCCGGGCTATATTAGCGGTGACGCCACAGGTAATAACAGCTCCTTCCCCAGGGCTCGCCGTCGCACTTTCCATTTTGCCGCGTATTTTCCGCCGAGCGCAAACATCGCGCGACAGCATCCCGAATGTATCTTGCGCGGGAAAAGAATGTTTCGTGAAATCTCGTGCCGCAAGAGACGCGGCTTTTCGGTATTTTCAAATTAAATAAAACCAACGTGACTGACTTTGACTGATACCGAAATAATTCGCCGTCTGTCACGATTTATCGCCGGCGCGGTCTTTTCCGTCGCGCGACTTTCGCGAGCCGAAAAATCTCCGCCGAGAAGATATTGCGTGGGTGAATGTCTTTTTTCATTTCTTTTTTCGTTCGTCTTTCGTGTAGTAAAACGTAAGCAATGGTCAGACATTTCAGGAAACAAATGAAAACTTACGACTGTCACGGGACGAGGGTTCAAAACTCAAGATTTCCCCTTTTTTTTTTTTCAAATCTACGTAAACAATAGTCAGACTACTTAGGAAGGACATAAATATTCACGACTGTCACGGGGCGAGAGTTCAAAACTCCTTTTTTTCTTTTTTTTCGTGATTCAACATTCGGAATGTTCAGACACTTGAGATGGGAAATTAAAATGTTTGACTATCTCGATCAATTTCTATCGACCAATTTAATAAAATAACTCATACAAAGCATAAACTTCTTCTTTTTAACAAATTTGTCGACGGTTTTCTACGAGTGAATTTGATTTTTCGAGCAAACTTTATTAAACAGGTTTTAAAATGAATTCCTTCTAAATGGAACTTTGATACGTGAATAGCGCTCGAACGTGACCATTAAAATAATACCACAACTTTTTGCTTCCCCTTTTATTCCTGGAACGCGAAACTTTTGACATTCTGCCTCTGGTTATCGATTTTCGCCGTCTCACAGATGACGTAGAGCTTTACGTCCTCAAAGTCAAGAGTCGGAGTTTGTCAACGGTGAGATTTCGTGTAACGTCAAACGTGCCGAGGACTTGAATATCTGATATGAGACGCGAAATCGAGGATCCTGCAGAGAAATGTTACATTTTTGATAACGGTGTTCGGTAAACTCGCAGCGTGTGCGCAAATACGTTAAATCCGACAATACAATGTTTTATGCGTGCATTCTCCTGCAATAAGACTACAAACACGTTAAACGTCCTTTTTTCGTCTTCGATAAAATATTTGCACGAAATTTCGGCTGCATTTAAAATATATTTTCATAAAAAAAAAACTTAATTAATTATGAAATTGTATTTTATTACAATCATTTTATTACATCTTATGATAAATTTCTGTTTCAAATTTTAAATTAAAAAGATACGTTCAATGGAATTATTGAATATTGTAATATTTTTTTTGTTTAGTCGCGTATTTCTATATACAATTAGTACGAATAACATCGATTCCATTGAAATATCTTTTATAAGATTTATTTTTACAAGTTTCCCTCTCTAAACGAATAAGGAGTTCGGTATTAGTTTCAACGAGTCCGTCCTGTCTACTTTTAATGACACAACTGATAATAATGCCTTTAAACAACTCAAAAGGAAATTTAATACCTCAGAAAACTTTTCGTGCAGCTGAGTTTTTTTTTTCCTTTTGACTTTTTCTCGTTAATTATTTGCAACGTCCGAGCTTAATAATGTAATTCCAAAACGTAATTTATATACATAAAGGTGTAACTTTCTGAGAAATAATTACTTCCTTCATTGTAAGTAGAACAAAATTAAATTGTTCATACAAATGAAGGAATACTATTTAATTATATCTTTTTGTATGAAAAAATACACGAAAATATAAATGAATGCAATATTCATTTATTATAAATAAAGATGTTCTTGAAACTATGTTAGTGAAATATGAATTTTTTTTAAGAAGGCGGTAATTTCGACAATAGGAAATTACAAAAGAAATATGTTTCTTTTAATATTTTCCAAAAAAACAATGTTTCATCACCACGTCTGAGAGAAAAACGACGGTTTTCTTATTGTAGAGGCAGAAAACGATTATTTTCTTGCACTCCGAAATTTGGATCAGTATAGAGGGAGAAAAATGTCGTTTTTTCGCACTTGCGACACTTTTCTCACTACGGAGGGAAAGAAATGTCGTTTTCTCGCACTTATGAAATTTTTGTCACTATAGAGGGAGAAAAACGTCATTTTCTTGCACTTGCGAAACTTTTCTCACCACAGAAATAGAAAAGTACCAATGATGAAACGTATCGGATGCATTAAGGAAATCTAAAAAATAACGTGTCACTACGTATACGTAGGTGTCTTTTCGTCACTCGATACCCATATTAAGCAATCCTTTACGATCAATTAAATTCATTAACCAATTTTACCCGGTCGGAATTTCAGCGAATGTCCCAAAACACAACTCGTCACGAAAACGTGTTACGCGGTTCATTTGTGAGTGCCCCGTACAGAACAATTAGATCAAACTCCTGTTTTCATCGCGGCCAAGTCCCGTCGAAAGCCGTTCCATAATTTCGTTGCACGTCGAACCAAGTGACCAGCGGCGTATCAAAATTACTTTTACGATTCGATTACGACGAATAAACGGAACAAAAGTCGCCCGTAAACGAGAAACGGGAGGCTCCTATTTGCCGCGATCGGAAATACTTTTTTACCGCGAATTAATCAGCGTGAAAAATAAAGGTACGGGATTCGGCGATCGGATCGATAAAACGGGATAGCGCATGAAAAAAAAAAAAAAGGATTGAAACAATTTCTTTTGGAAAATAATTTCAAGAGAAATATCGTCATTAAAAGAGCGAAGCGTGTTAAGCACGTTCTTTAACGTTTAATTCGGGGTTTCATATTCGAAGCCATTAAAATGGCGCGGATATATTTCTCATTAGAAAGCTGACGCGCTCGTTCGCCCTCGCAATAATTTCGGAGTTCATCCACTGTAGAATATTCCGGTAGGATAAGCAGTTTAAGCCGGCAAAAAACTGGTCAGCGCGAGCGACCAGTAATTATTGTTTTTACGCCCCCGCGCGGCATCAATTTGAAATTAGAAACCCGGCTCCCTGAATGCAGCGTTTGGCGAAATCGCGCTTCACTTTCTTGTTCGCTCGACGTCGGTCAAGTGCGAAAAACAGTTTCGATCGATGATCTTTAACATCACGGATTTTAACTGTTGATTCGCTTTTCTATTTCTTTATCGAAAAAATGATTGGAGAGAGTTCAAAATTCGACTGTTCGGTTTTATTTATCTTCAAAAGTCACTCAATAATTAAATTATTCAATTTAACGTTCCTTCATTTCGAGAAGATAATGTATAATTAAAAGTAAATGCATTGAAAATTTACAATCATCGTTATTTGGAAATTTAAATTAATCAGTTGAATTACGACAATGAAATCGTGAATATGAACGGTATATTCTTCAAAATAAATGAACTGACAACATTTCCGACTTTAGATAAAAAATGTTAAAAATTGCAAATAAAGAAAATGCAATATTTACAATAATTTTGCACGAAAAGAGAATATTAACAAATTTGGCATAGAAAAGTTTACTAAATTCGTAAACACTCTTTACAATATCAGATATGAAGTTTATACCAATTCGGGCGTCGTCAATACTGCTTTCGCAAGTCCGTTTTACCAAAATGGTATAGACGGCTTGCAAAACGTATAGATAGCTCTGTACAAAACGATTATTTACTAAATCCGTCGAATTTTTCTTCGATCAATTGTTTTCCCTTTTATCTTAAATAATCACTTTAACGAAATTTCAACTATTCATTCCATCGTAACCTATTAACGAAGTTTATTGACTGAAGGCCGGCCAGTAATTAGGCTTTTTCAGCCATAAGTCTCGAAGCGGAGTAGGCTGCGATCCGTTTGGAAGCCACTGACAAAGGATCGCAGCGTTCCATTTTGGAACATCCACTCGACTTCAACGTGCAGGATGTCGTAACTCGTCCATTATCGAGTTTCATATAGTGTGCGGATGAGCCAAGTTCGCGCGTTGATGCAAGAGTGCTTTCTTGCCACTCGTCACTTCTTGCGGTCGCCCTTGCGGTGTGACACGTATATATATGTATATATATGTTCCTACTGGATCATTATCCTACGTACTGTTCGCGAGAAAAATCTACATCGAAACCAATTTGTTAACAATGCTTGGACAAGTGAAAGTAAAAAGGACGAAACATTACGAGTAAAGAATGTTACAATCAAAACGGTAGCGGTGATCATAATAATGGTTATGATGATTATAATGATGGTAATAATGTCGACAGTATCTATCATGGTAAGAGCAGCGATAACGGTAAAAATAACGAAAATAATAAATACGGTAACAGTAATAAAAACAACGGTAATGGTATAGTGACAACTAGTAATAATACTAATGACAATGGTATAACATTAATTAAAGTAACAGTGAAGACGGTAATGGTAACTAGGGATGGGCAATTAAATCGCGATTAATCGAACAATCGATCATTCGATAGGATTAATCCTATTAATCGGCAAATCATCTATTTTATACAATTTGTATTGTGATTAATCAAATATTATTAATCGTATCGAGTGATTAATTGTTTTTCGATTAATCGCAATTTTTGTAATAATCGCTCATCTCTAATGGTAACAAAAACGATAACGACACTGATAACAATCGTAATTGTAATCACTACAGTAGCGACAACGGTTACAGTGATGGTAACGAAAATTTTAACGGTAATAATAACAGCAGTAACGGTAATGACTGTACTACTAGTGAGAACGGTAACGATAATAACAGTCATGATATTGACAAAGGTTACAGTAACGGCAGCAATGATAACGGTAACGGTAATGATGTATATGGTAACGATAAGATGATGAAGTAATTAACATTTTTTATATTGATGAACGTAATGAAAACATTAACATTAACGAAGTTAATAAAAGCAGTAAGGGTAATAATAATAGCAACAGTAACGGTAATAACAATGATAACGGCAACAGTTACAATTATAATAATTATTATTACTAATAATTAACATAAATCAATTGGTTTATCTGTATAATAATTTTTAATTGACTTTTCAATCATGAACTTTTTGGATCTCCAAATATAACTTCACGCAGTTCGTTATTTCGTATGTTCGTAACCTAGAAAAAAATTCGGAATCGGGAAATTACAGACGAGCGAGTGTAATGTACTGAAATCGAACATTTGTCTCATATACAAATTACGTACTTAAATATTCCAGGAATATTGCACCGTCCTACGTACGGCGAGACAAATGTGGCAGACGTGCTTTGCCGGGGCACATTTTTCTCCGGATTATTATGTCGAATGCAGTGTTTTGTTTTTCACGGCAGCCGCGCGCCCCTTCGATGGAAATTGACCCACTTAAAAGCTCGCGTCAATTTGTCGCGTGAGGGAGGAAGAGCTTGCCGCTGAAAATGACGGGAAAATTCGTCGGAGGAAATAAGATCTTGAAAGTTGTTGAGCAGTATTCATGGACAGAAAGTTGGGAAATGGAAGGGTTTCAGCGACGGGTCTCGATGGAATGGGTCGAGTATGAGCCGGGGTGTTTATCCATCATTTTATCGTTCAAGTTTCATGGAAACGTCAGAATCACGAAATCCTCCTAGAGATAATATTTTGCCGACATTTCGAATTCACTTCCAGACTTCATTCTCTAGTCGCAAATAATAAACTGTTCATCGAAAGCAGCCTTTTCGTTCCATACTAATTTCCTCCCGAAATTTCGCATCGGATGATGAAAAATGAAACTTTGTTTTCGAAGCACTGATTTTCTTGGGAAAACTTGAATTGTACTGAATTTCATAGAAACGCTGTAAAGAGGTTGGAGGTTTTTGCAGACTTGTGAATTTAGGAGACCTGCGTTCAAATCCTTGTTCAACCTTTTCTTTACTTCTTTTTTTTATGGAACTAATTGCCTTTAAATCCCCATTCAATTTTTCTTCTGGTTTTATTTTTACTAGTTTTATTAACATTTATTATTTATTTATTATCATTTATTATTTACCATTTATCATGTATCATGTATCATGTATCATGTATCATGAATCATGTATCATGTATCGTGTATCATGTATCATGTATCATTTATCATTCATCATTTATCATTTATTATTTATCATTTATCATTTATCATTTATCATTTATCATTTATCGTTTATAATAAGAAGTGCATTCTAAACCCGCTGAAAAGTTTTTTTTTTTTACTTTTGAAGGACCTAATGCAACGGAAAAGCATACAGGGACAAAGTGTTATCATTCGTAAGAAACCGAAATACGGATACGCCGGTATGAAAGTACGTTGATCGCGAATCACAAAAAATATTTGGGACGTCTTGAAACGCGGCGGTGGCTCCTCCGCGGGTGCGGGTACAGAGGGCGCCACAAACCACTCGACCGGAGAACAAGTCTCGTCTTCGCTCGAGGGTGAGGCGCGGCATTCACGGTCTTGATTTAACACCTCGGATTAATTACTGTCTGTGTACTTACTCGCGCGCATAAAGCCTCGGGTTTTCTTCCACGCGGTAATGG
>JABFOV010001932.1:0-22232 GCA_022817685.1 Aradophagus sp. ZL-2020 | reverse complement strand
GAGTGAAGCCGTGATACACGATGTCTACACTACAGTACATGTGTATACGTCAGATGCTAGCAGTCGTTACGCTAATCTTACTATAGGTAAATCATAGACCCTCACCACTCAACTCCCTACCACCATTTTTTATTTCACAATTATTTATTTTTATTATTTATAATAAATAAAAAAGTACAACACAATTTTTTTTTCCATACCCCCTTGAATTCCGTTTTTTTTTTTTTTTTTTTTTTTTTTTTTTTTTACTCGAAAGCTATGAATTTGACGAAAAATACTTGGTATTATTATATTAGAAGCGCGTAACTTGGCATTGCCGGAATTCCTTCAAATATATTATCTAACAGTCGCCGCGCATTGATTGGTCAAAGTTATGGAAATTCTCGCCAGGTTGCGAGAAAATGCCGGGCATTTTGCAAACCCACTATCCCGTGCTTTTTTCTCTATGATTGGCCTCGCCTTTGTGAGCCAGCTGATGTAATTTTCTATGCGAAATCGATGGAAGCGTAGGCGTGAGGCGCTATCGCTAAATATCATCGCGTGGACTTCTGTAACCCTAGCGAATATGGTTGTTTCTTTTCCGCGGTCCGGAGATTATTGCAACGTGACGTCACGACGAATTTCGACCAACCGTGTGTCGTATATCGCGCGCCATTGGAAAGTAATTGAAAGAAGTGAAAACCAAAAAAAGGTTGCATAAATCGCGGCGACAGAAACGCGGTGAATATCTCGAGCGTATGAACGCCGGGGTAGAAAATGAAAAAAGGTTTAATGGCACGGATCACTGTTCGCGTTTTTGCTCGAGCGTCATAAATCCACCGAGCTCTTCCTCGGCCTTAAAACCCGTCCCTCGTAATATGCAAATACGATAATTAAAAGACGTATAAATCAATCAAGCCACGCGGAATGCTCGGTCACGTTTTCCGCTCTGTCAATCACCTCATCAATTATTCGCGCTGAGTTTTGTAATGGACAAAAATGTAACGTCTGTTTGTGCACCATTAACATTAGGTGTAATTACCCCCGAGCCGTGGCGTCATTAAATGATATATCTGTCGCTGGCTGGTGCAATCGCAACAATGATGCCCGCATGGCCGAATAATCATCGATCATTCGTTATTCATCCATACTTGAATTTTTAAGCCGGCCCGTTCGGAAGCGAAGTCGCGGGGTCGCCTTCCTATGGCGAACCGCGGGATGATGGATGCGCGCGTGTGCGACCAATAGATTTACGCTTTCCGACGGAGAACCTTCGCGTCCAAAACAATTGCCACTGTCATTAAGCCGACGATGGTCGCGTCCAGTCTCGTCATTAGCACGCGAATATTGTACGAGCAATTTTCCGCTTGGGTTACACCCGTATCGACGAAATATGATCATATATTTATTAACTGATATCGATAGCGGTATCAACGATGAATTGACTTGACGCTCGAAACGAGACTCTTCTGGTGATAATGTCACACGTGGTAAATCCCATCGTCTAACCGTCGTTCATAAACATACGTTATAAATATTGTTTCGGATGAAATGTAAGTTTAACGAACAATTTTTCGGACATATTCAATAAACGGAAAGTAGCACTTTTCTGCTTTGGAGTAAAAAAAAGTTCACTTTTCCTTCCTCAGCGTTGTTTTATTCAATTGTATATTTGGAGTATGACGAAGAAAAAGCACTTTTCTGATCTAGGACAGAACAGGTAGCAACTTTCTACTTTGATGTTTTTTTATGATACGTTTGCTATAGTTTATGAGAAGTGGTAGTGCACACAGTTGACCTTTCTCGACGACATTGGGAGAGGTACTCGGCACGAAGGGGGCCGATGAGCGTCGAAATCGGCGATCGAAATCGTAAATTCGACGATGCGAGTCTGAAAACGAACGCATCTCCTTCGTTAATCAGCGCGTTCGAGTTTGGTCAATCAGCGGCGCATTAGCCGGGCGCCATTTTTGCCGGGCTACTTTCCTCGTGATTGCCTAGCGCGCGCGTTCATTAAATTTCCTCGAATGTCGCGAAGCGCGGCCGAGATGAAATAGATAGGATTGGAAATAAACGAGCAGCGGCACGGTCACAATTGCACGTCAGAGGTACGAGTCAATCGAGATCATTTTATCTCGGCCGCGCGGCCATTGAGCGCAACGCATTCGTCGGCTCGGCAGTCACGTCCAAAGGAGATGTGCAGTCGATAGGTCCGGACTGTTGCTTCGGAAACGGTTGAATGCTAATTATCTGATCCTACATATTGCTCAAGGTACCACACGCCATTTTGTCCCTACGTACGCGGACGCGAATCCAGATGACTATCGAAAGCTCCGAGTGGCATAATCTGCTGTGGGAATCGTTGCTACGAAGCGTGCCATTACGCATTCGGTACCGCGTTCCGACGGCAGGTAACACGAACGAGAGATCAATTTCCGATGCGACATTGAATAATGCCTTACAATCGACAGAGCGTGCCTTCTTTCGCTAAGCGATATTTCATCCCGACCGATCGCCGCGCTGTCCCCGTTGAAAAGCGCCCCCTGTCGCCGGGACTTTTCATTAATGGACCGCGCTACAATCGATCACCAATTAAGCACCGCGACATCCCATACCCCTGTCCTTTACTTAGCAAAGCGACGACCGGACAAATGAGGCGGAAATCCAAAGGCCCTAATACGGCCGGCCGTCTTCCCCGCAATCGAAAGCCGCCGTATATGCCGCGCCCGGTTGCGACAAGTCGCGGATTTTTGTACTACTTCGCGGTCTCCGATTGACTTGGCCTAAATACAATGCCCGCCGAACCGGTCGCGCTCACGTTTATTAGATTGATGGCCGCGCAACCATCTTTTTTGCCAACGACCGTGTCACCGAGCGACGGGCTGTGCCGGAAAAAAGCCATGCGAGCTCGACTTTTTAATTAGACCCCGTAACTCATTCCATTTTTGATAAGTCCGGCGGCCGACCGTCGGGCTTTGGTGTTGCCTAATTGCCGCGGAAATTCACAATCAACGCTGATTCAGTGCTTTAAATCAAATTCGCTGTTTTCATACCTTGTTTCTCGCTTTTTTCGATATTTTTGACTGCGTTTTCAATCATAATCTATCATTCGCATCGGAAAATTAACGAAAATGCGTACACTTGTGCAAGCTTTCAACAAATTAAGACGAAATACAAAACAGGGAGTTTAAAAAAAATGTTTTATCAGTAAAATCGAATTTTTACATTTTTAATCCTAAAATTTGTTTTAGGATTTTATAAAAAAATTTCAAAAAGTGAATCTTATTTCTATATTTTATGTATTCTTATTATTCTATAACATTTTTTTCTGTATTTAAAAACGTTTTTAATCATGGTTGCATTAAGTTATAAACAAAAACTAATAAACTACACATTCATACAAACAATAATAAATAAAATACACATAAACTAAAAAGTCAAGTTCGTGGTTTTTATTTTGCACAACCTCTCGACGTGTATTTATCAAGAATTCAAGACACGGATATTCAATAAACGTCTTTAAGACGTTCTTAACATACATCTTAACACGTTTTTATTTCAAACGGCTATTTCCATATTTTAAAATTTTTCTTTGTCGACATTGAGGAAGTGCAAAAGATAGCGAAATGACTGCAAAACAAAAACGTTGAACCCGTCTCGAAACATTTGTACAGACGAACACGCTTAATATACAAAGCCCGACGATCTTAGATGGAAAAAGCAGCCGTACGTTTCCTCGAAGAAAAAGATTAAACGGTTAAGTCGACGAGCCAAGTTGGATGATAATTCGCTAACTTGTTATTAGACGAAAGTTGGGGCAGCATTGATCGGCCCGGGCGGTCTGTTTATTCAGCGAACTGCGCTCAGGACCTCGGCGGAAAAGCTGCGAGAGTACTTGAAAGCAGCGCGCGGAAGCGGCCAGCTTTATCGGCTCTCGCGTTTCGTCTTCCTCGACTTATATCTTCGGCCATCTAATTGCTCCGCTCGATAAGGCCGTCGATGCCTCGATTATCTCGCGCGCTTATCTGCCCGTTCCGCCAGATAAAGAAGTTACGCGAGCCGCGCGGATAAACCAGTTTGCGTTTTCGTTTCTGCGAAATGCAAATGGCCGGCAAGGCAGGGCGCAAAAAAAGAAAAAAAAAAGAAGAACGAACAGCCGGGGCAATGGCTCGTGCCGGGGATCGCCATGTAAATCGCCGGGGTTTTTAATCGTGCCGATTCGTTGGCGGTTAACGACGCTTGCAGCTGCGCGAGACGCGTCGTGAAAAATCGCCCGACGCGCTTGATTGACAATCGTCGCGGAATAACAAACGGGCGATAAGGGGCCGAATGAAATCTGCCGACAGTTTGACGTCGCAGCAACTCCCAGGCGACGTTACAGCGCTTTCGCGTTATCGCTGACAGCGACCGAATAAAACGAAAACTGCACAAAGGCGTCCGAAATCAACGTTGCGGCGTTGTCAAAAATTAACGGATTTTATTGTTGAGGCCATTTGTGCAATCATAACAGGGCCGTAGTGTATGTTGAAATCGTCTGAGCCTCAGAAATGAAAATAAAATTTCAGAAATGCGTACAATGCCGAAGTGTCCGCTGCATGGGGAGTCACGATGTAAGGATGAAATGGGAATCGTTCGGGAATTTTATGTGACAATGAAATGTACAGGGATTTTATTAAAGTACGAGAAATTCCATTGTTCATATTATTTACTTTTCACGAGAATTCTTATAATTTAACTTTTAGATGAAAGTCATAATTTTATTGATATTAATTTTTATGTAAACATTTATTTCAGAATTAGTTAATTTATTTTTTAGGTCGTCCTATTATCAATATTCTAAATAATAACAAAACATTATATCGCGTTATCACAATTATTAAGTAAGTACTATTAATATATCGTTTATCGTATACATCACAAGGCTTAGTAAATAAATTTCAAAAACCTTGTCTTTTTTGAATAATATTTCGCAAACAATGAACTACGGTACACATGTACCATTCCAAGCAAACTACATTTTCATTCACTTAACTTTCGTTCCGTAAATTATGGCACCGCATCTGCGCAACTGTCAATCGCCACCGATAAAACGCGAGCTTTTCCAAAATGCTATTCCGACGTTTGACGTGAGTTTCCGACGCTTAGGATACCTCGCATCGGGCTTCACTTTAATCAGCGTTTGGCCGAGTTCATGGCCCGGATCGTACGTCCGATCGTTGCTCTTTTAGTCGTCAAATTACCACAGACCCCCTTCGGTGGACATCGCGAGCGAGCTGCAATTTTCTCGCCCGGGTTTAATTCACTTAGCCGAGCGAACGACCAGCAGCGGCCGCGGAAACTTGTTAACCGTTCTGCCGGCTTAATTGCGCGAGCTGCTTCGTGTCTCGTCGAGCGAGTGCTGCGGGCTCATCTGGTCGCGCGAAATTCAAAAGTGAAAATCACACGGCTCCGTGCGTTAATTTACTTCTCGGGTGTCGTGCTGCAGAGGATACGCTCGGGCGAAGGGACGCGCCCGTTCGTTCCACGTAACTTGAGCGGCTTTCGTTATTTCATTTTGTTCGTCGAAAATGTCGTGTCGGCGAAGTGGGTTACGCGGCGTCGCATTCGAGGTGGGTTCTTTTTTCAGATCAACTCGGTAACACGCGCTGAAGGCGGGCGATGGAACGACTGAAAAGTTTGGTACACGATTACAATGCGCTTTGTTCCACTTGGAGTTGCTTGTTTGCACACTTGCTTGAGAGTAACCGAGTGTCATTTATATCAGTGACTTTTCGTAGAAAGCAGAAAAATCATTCTTTTTACCTTCCGAGAGTCGGTTGTACGAGTTTATGTACACGTGTTCATGCAGTTCACGGATATTGATATAGTGAGCAAGATGAAACAACTGAAATCTTAAAATGGAAATAAATTTACTGCGTCAAGTTATTTGATAATTGTGTCAGAGTTATTGCGCAATAGTTTTGAGAAAAGATGATCATTTTTGTTGAAGACAAAAACTCGCCTTCTCGAATACAGAAATTCTTCAAGCATAATAAATTACCTCCACTTGCTTTAATCGTGCTGTAAAATCGAAATGAATTATTTTCAACCAAGCTCACCCCTACAACTCCATCAATAAACCAAAAGAACAACGTTAAAGATTCGAGAACATATAGGTGGGACGATAATTGCGAAATAAAAGAGCCTGGAGTACGATAGCGAACAAGTGACGCAATACAATTTGGCAATAAATCCCGCAGCTTCGCAACTGCCAATATTTGTCCCACGCGGGAGCCTCGAGTATCGAGGCTCGGAGTTCTATGAGTGCCATATTGGCTCGCGGGGGGACGTAAATTTGATCCACGATATATCACCCGCGACGTATATCACAGCCTCAATTGCAATACACTCTCGCGTCGTCCCTTTTTACAACGCTCGCGAGCTCGCCGGCAAGCGAAACTCGCTCGATTCGCGATGCTCTGGCCATCGATTATCTCGAAACTTGTTCTCGTTTTGCGCGGCGCGCAAACGAAATGATTTAAATGTCGCGGGCGCGCGCTCACCTGCCGATCGTTTTGTTTCCCTTCGGCGCCACGGCGCACCGACGTTTCTACCCCCGGAATTGTGTCGCCGGGAAAATTTATACTTGCGCCTCGATCTTTTTTTCGCAATCCCGCTTGTTGATTAAAAATGAGCACAACGACCCGAAGACATGGCCGCGTCGCTTTAATTGGACCGCGCGGTGAATAATAAATAGCCGTCTTAACAATGTAGGTGGTCCGTTGAACATTAATAACGATGGACAATAAAGATAGCGTGCGCATCGAGCAGCGAAAAAATAACATCGCGATAGCCGACTCGTACTATTTAAATTTATCTCCCTAAATTGTTGGTTCGTGGCTATCTACCTTCCACCCGGTAAATCTAGAAAGAGTCGTTCCATTATTTCGCGGCTTAACGTATTCCTTCGCGGGGCTCCATTGTCGGCGACCGGCAACGCAACCCCCCGCTATCAGCACTCAATCGAGATCTAATCGTGGCGCTGCGCCGGCCAACCGGCCCGATTTTCTATCGGAATCTAATCATAGCGCCTGGCATCATCGTCCCGTCTCATTTTTCCCGCCAAACGCCAATCGCCGAGAAATTGCATTCGCAGCTGCGATGAATCGCACTTTGACTGGCGCAATTAGGCGGTCGGAGATGCTCGTTTCCTGGCGGAACCGCGGCTCTGATCCAGCGCCGCTAACGATAAGTTAAACGCCGCGCGAGCCAAGGATTTGTCAAACTTTCAATTTGTCTTGACGCCCCGGCATTGTGTAATTTGGCGCGGCAGGCTCCGAGCGCAAATTGGAAACGTGCGAGCGACAGGACAGACGCCCGAGCTAAATTGGGCGACGGCTTTACATCGAACTTTAATGAATTTTAACTTATTAATGGCTGTTATAATCGATCCTCGGGGTCTCACTGCGCCAGCGAGCTCGCACCTGAACGAAAAAGCCGTGGTTTTCACGTACCAAAGAGGATTTTAATTTCGCCATTACTCTGCGCCGTTGTTTGTCGCGGTCTTTATTTCCTTTTTATATGCGAGTGTTATTGAAAAAAGTTGGTCGGGTAATGGCGCGAGCGAGATGACGAGCGAAACGGCGAGCGGAGGAAGCCGGCGTAACAGCGGGAGTCATATTCGGTAATAAAATCGAATGGCGCAGGCGTGAGCTCGACAGTGAAAATGGCAAGTTTAACGCAAATCATTGCCGCTCGTAGACCGCGGTGACAGGGCTGCGAAGTCAAGTGGCAATCTTCCGAGGCAGAAAACCCGGAATGACGTATAACGAATGACTGTGGAATCCACAAACTGTTTAAATTTCTCGGCACATTGAACAGAAGCTCCGAGCTATGCCGGCGCTGGCGAACCGGGGTGAACGTACCACCTTCGCGGCCGCTCGAGCGGAAACTGATATTTCGAACACTTGCTTGCCACCGCGGACGAAAAATCAAGAACAAATGAACGCGCCGCGCGCCTCATAACACCCCGGCCGGCTCGGCCATTTGCCTGCGATGGATTTTGTTTTCGTATCGAGACGCGCGATGCGAAATTTCCTTAACATTAAGTCGGCTGACGTGAAATGAAATGAAACTAAATGAAACGTTCGTGATGTATGCACGATGCAAGAATAATAGATGTGTTTGTGAGCAGCGAAGAAATGTTTGACATAATAGAACTAAAATCAAAGTAACAATAATATTAATAATAATAATAATAATGATAAGAATGTTACAACTAAAGCAAGAATCAACAAATCTTGTTAAAAAATTTGTTATTAGAGATTTAGAAGTCAACGCAGAATTTGACAAGATTTTTATGCACTAAAACATAAACTCCGATCGGGTGAATATGACATGCATTTTTATACAATAAATTAATTTTACGTAGGTTGAAATTCAAATACCAACTTTTTATTCTGTAATTTCACGAAATTACAGTTAAGCAGGTGATAAAGTTTCGAATCAAAATTCAAAAAGTTTAATTTAAATTTAAATGAATTCAGCTGAAATGAAAAAACGGAATTGCGTATTTTCCGAAATTATTAACTGAATCGTAACGTTTTAATTCAGCTAATTGTACTTGTTCATTAAACTTGCATCAACATTGTTAAGTGGATCTTCGATAATTTTCAAGTTTGAAATACAATTTCAGGCGTGGAATATTAGTTCCGAGCACAATTACGAATTGCATTTCGTTTTTCATTTGGCTTCACCTGCCGACCCCGTTGCCGAGCACAATTGACGCGTTTTCGGCCGGGTCGTTGGACTCGTAGTTAACCTTTCGAGTTTCCCCTAAAAAGCTCGAGTTTTACGGACGCGTGTAAAATTTCATGGAATTTCTGAGTGGTTTTGCGCGACACACTGGACAGCGACAAGCGGATAGCTGTTTTCGCGTGTAATTGGCAAGCAGAAGTTCGCCTGCGGTGTAATACCTCTCAGACACGAAGATGTGCAATGACGCTAAGCTCGGTAAACAGCATGCATCTACAATCAAAAGAAACTTGGAAGAACCGGGCCGCGTGACCTAAATTAACAAACGCAGCCACGGAGACGTCAGTTTAGCCGCCGAGAGTTCTGCTTCTTGTTCGCCGAAAGATGAAGATTAATTCCATCCCCGCGTCACACCGCCACGCGTGTCTGATTTATCATTTCGTGCACGATATGAATTATTTTCCCCGTCATCGCGCGCGCCGTTCGAATGTTATATTTAGAATTAAGATGCCTCTCGCGTGGTTAGTTAACTAGTTATTTATTCGTTATCAAACAAGGAAAAATTGTTTCAACTATTGGAGAAGTGTGCTACACCGCTAAATGTGTAATAAACAGCTTGCTTCATTCGCAGCACCGTGATAATGTACACGTTTATGCAAGGTACATAAATTACACCCGCGACCTCAATTAACCTCCTCAATTTTCATTTTATTTTCATTTAATTGAATCATTTCGGCCGCGTCTGTTTTATTTCGTTCAAATAATTATATTCATTAATTATCGCCGCTGACAACTAACAATGATCAAAAGTTATACACTTACACGTTTCGTGCGTATTACGATAAATAATTATTATGGCGCGCGTAAGTTGCGGCTTTGAAAAGAGCGCGTGAGAAATTTGTAGTGACGAACCCCTCTTCCGTGTAATCGTGTGTGTATTTCTTTAATAGCGAATTTGGCCGCTAAACATACGTTACGACGAACCGCATTAAATTATAAGATCGGAGAGCCGATTATCGGCCGTGTTATTGATAATGACTATGTTAATAAAAGTATAATAAATTTGTTTTGAGATCAATAGCGGCCTTTATCGCTCGGTCTCACGAGAATGGTGGGGCTCGGGAAAATATAATTTACGTACTTCTGTATATAAACTCATGCTCGGAAGCACGAAAGACCTTCATTGTTTCCTCCTCCTGCGGATCCCTCTCTTCCTTGGCTCGCTTCACCCTCGACTTTAAACGCGTGAGATAGGAAATTTGCTTCGGCTCTGAATAATGTTAATACCAGCACGCGAGTTCGAGCATCTAGTTTAAATTTCATGGTGGTTAATGACGACAGAGCTCAAATTAAGCCCGCTATCTTTTTAATCCACATTCACTTAACTCGATGAATATCGCGTTTCATTTGGCAGTTACAAATCAATTTCAGATATCGCATTTGTCACGTCGGCGTTACGCTCAAATTCAATTCAATTGTTTATTATGATTTCTATAAATACCTTGTGCCTGCGTACACGGCGTGATAAAGTTTAATTTATAGTCTGCGAGTTCTCTAGTCTAGCAGAAAATTTATAGTGAGGAGCTAATTAAAAAGCTTATCTAGACAATATTATAAATTGTTATAACAGGGCGCGTTTTTTTTTTTTTTTTTACTGAAACTCTAACAAATGGGACTGATAGTAAAAGTGAAATTAAAGCGGCTGTATTTTTTGTCTTTTTGTTCTTCATGTTCATACGCGAAACATGCATTAATTGATTGGTCGATAAAAGTCATTGATCAAAACAACATTGCTATCAATTAGTTTTGCCAACAAATGTACGACTGTTGAACTATTAACGTTATATACCTAATAGCGTTGATAACAAATGAAGAATTGCACAAACATTACGTTTACTCAACTAATTGATGGTAAACAACGTAATAAATAATACATATTACGTTGTTTACAACCTAATAATAAAACTGTTCGGACAAAAGGTCGATACTAGGATGAAAATTGTTGCAACGATAGTTTAATATGTGCAAAAAGTTTGCAACGTTTTCTTACAATGAATTGAAGTTTCAAAAGTAAGAACTATAATTTGTATCAACAAAATATTCATCTATTACATTAAATGAAAAAAAAAAAAAATCTAAAGATGATTTATAATTTAGAAGAGGCAAAGTTGCTTTGAGTTTCGAAAAATTTGTTGAAAAAGAGTTACAAACTTCCTGCGTATGATTAAACAGCAATTGAAAGGAAAGAATATACCATTCCAAAAACCTCGTCAGCTTCTGTAATTGACTTTCATTATTCTCTGATTTCAGGTATGACGTGACTCAGAGCGCTATAACAAAATGACATTTCCACTTTCAGTGAGTATAACGTCCAGAGCGAGACTCAAACGCGCTCTGTACGTAACAGTCAAAATGCAGCGTTATTTTTTATCTGCAACTTTATTTGCGTCTGAAATTGAATTACAAAATCAATATCACTTTATCTAGAGGCCGATAAAGGAAAGCGATTGTTAAAAATGTAAATTTTTAGTGAAAATGGCATCGAACGAAAATGACGCGCGGTGAAGCTTTTATTTAGATGCACTTTAGTTTCCAATCGTGGCGCATTGGGATATGAACCAGGCCGATAATTATAGACAAAGGCAGGTGAAAAATGAAATACATGTATATGCAATCAAGTGATTTTTCCGTCGAATGCTCAACGCCTCTTGATTCCCGGCCATTAAACCGAGTTCACTGTCGTTTTATGTAGTTCCTGCACTTTCAGACGATGAATTTGATCGGCCGGAGCATTTATTACGCGATGTACGGCATGTGCGCGTCGCGAATGTGATTGGAATTTTATTAATTGGTCGTTGCATAATTCATTCCGTCGGTTTACCACTCGCATAATTCTACTCCGCCAAGCCGAAGGCCCATACGCGTGCGCACAGACGAGCCAGCAAATAACCGCGACAGTGCGCGCGCTATTCCCTTGTTATCTTTCAGCGGCGGCCAGTGCACTTCCATATTATTCCGCTGCACGCTAATATGCAGAGTAGCCATATTCGACCACGCTAATATTCGCGATTCATTTGTGTAAATTGTAGTAACAAATTGAACCGCGCCGCGCAGTAATCGAACAATTGTCTACCGCTATTGCCCAATACGGCAACGATATTTAACAAACTACTTAAATTATTCCCTCGTAGTTCGACCGTTTTAATTGAACTTTCTGACGCGGTGAAAATTACCCCACTTTAAGCGGACCTTATGTACATTTGTTGTTACACCATTATCATATACAATCATCAGATGAAATTCATATTTATATTCCTACGTGATATTGATCCTTTTGACCCAATAAATTTTTCAAATTAAATGAACAAAAATAATGATCTGGATACCGCATGAAAATCGTTGGCTGGAAATTCACGTTATTTTGATTTGATAAATATTACTTCGATGCTCAATTTTGCTGCATTTAAAATACTCTATATTTTGTTGTTGTTTTATTATGGCTGAATTGAAATAATAATAAAAAATTTTAATTAAAATTTTGGTAATGTTTAATCTGACAACGATGCGTAATAAATAAGATATCATTTTATTTTTTAGAAAAAATAATTTCGATTTTTTTCGTCGTATCCTTTTAATATATATAACTTGAATTTGATTTTCGATTTATTCAAAAAATAAAATTTAAGTTACGCATCGACATGAAAATAAAACGTTTTTTATGTTTTATTCGATAGTAACGTTTTTCCCCATGATGTATTTTTTATTCAAAACATTTTCCTATCAAGGTATACATTGTAGAACGACTCTGTGGATTCGTTGAAATACGTATTGAAAGTTTACGACAAATGGAGTAATTCGATGCGTCGGAACTGATCATATAGTACCATTATCCTTCACCTTAGAAGCACGGGATTCAATCGAAAAAGTGTAGGTTCGGATAAAAATAGAAATCCAGAATATAGACTCGGATACGTTTCAAATTGCAAGCATTAAAATTTTCAACTTCCGTCATATTTAATGTATTCGGAAAGTTTACTTGATTCGCTTTGTTCCCTTTATATTAATAAAATTCTTATGCCTCTTAACTTCGAACGGAAATGCTTGCATTTTAATGCAAAATAAATGCGGAATGCGAGTTAAAATAAAATATTCGATTTCAAATTATTTCTTCTCGTTTGCGAAAAACATGTAAAGTGTTATGTTCCACTGGATCATAATTTCGAGCTTAAAATTGTTATTATATAAATTGTACGTTTTAAAGAACTTTTACAACGTTTTACGGTCTTAATTAGCTTCTATATACTCTAACCTACTTCGAGAGGGTTCCGAGAATAATTTATCTGGTTGGTTTTCTTTTTAAAATAAAAACTTATTAAAGCGTTAGTAACTCATGCTCATCGCGCCAACATATTTAGCAATTATCCTTGTATTAACAGTTAAAAGTTACAAATCAAGTGGGTTAACTGTTAGCAGGTCAGAATATTCACTAAATTATTTTCACTAATTTACGGCCTCTAAATCGCCAGCCAACAATTTTAATTGCAAATTTCGCTACAACTATTCCTAGGTAATAACAATCTCCGTGATTTACGCGTAAACAAAACGTTAGCGGTTATTTAAAATTTCGCGCTATTAACATCAACCAAAAAGCACATAAAAACATTCATTAACGTGTTAATATCTACATTTCCGTAAAACAATGAACAATTAATTTACGTTTGCGAGCGAAGCCTCGTCAGAACGGCACTAGGCTAATTCAATTAAACAGTTACAGCCAAATGAACTAGAGGGCACTTACAGTTTGCGCAACGCTGAAACGAAACCAATGGCCGGTTAATTTCAGCCTCTTGGCGAATGACACACAAATATCGGCCATCAACTTTGTGCTGGTTAACTTTCCCGTAATCACGCGAATCGAAATTGCCGGCAATTTGACGCGCGAGGAATATATTTTTGCGGTCGGGAATTCATGCACACGCGGCACCGCAAGATACAAATTAATTCGCTAAGATTTTTGCCGCCGCCGAAAGCGGTTCCCTCGGCTGCGCATTCCGTACCATTAATGTTCCCCTTTCGAACAAAGTGTAATGAAATCTGTCCACTCGTTCTCGCGGCGTTTAACTTATCTAAAACAATATGATTGGCATTGGCGAGCGCAATAATCACTACTCTCGCGGAGCAGCCTGAGCCATAATGCGCGGGGCAGGCAAAGGTCCGGAAAAAGTTCCATTAACGGTCAAAGAACGAGCGTACGGTAAGGTCTATCGGTTGCACGACTAACGGGAAAAGTAGTAAACCGCTGGGATCCATATAATGCTCTGTCCGAACATTAATTCCGTGTCGTCGTTGGTGTTTATTTCGCGTGGAAACTGTCGAGTGCCGGCACGTATCGGAGGCGAGGCGCGGTCGAGGCTCCCGCAACCGGTTTCACCCAAATTACAATCCCGCCACCGCGTCATATTACTTTGACCTCATCAATAAATAAAGGCGCTACGTGGCAATTAAAAGTGGCTGATATTGCGCCGACCCGCTCAAACATCGCGCTCGCCATTAGCCGGCTGGAAACAGTTTCTAATAAGTTTATACAATTTTAATGCCCGAGCGCGTTTGTTGCAATACCATCGACGTCCCGCGCGACCAACAACGAATCGCTTAATAAATCTCGAAGAAAAAAGAAGCGATAACTCAACGGCCCGTTGTACATTAATTTTTCTACCACTGAAATTCATTATTGAAGAAGGCTTTGCTGCTCGCGATGTGCAATTGTTTCATTTTTATTAGCACGCTTAAGTGGATCGCAATCGTTTCCACCATTTTCTACGTACGCGCGTGCACAAGTTAAATACGAGTCTTGGAGGAGTCGTGTTGGATTCGCTGAACGAGATAACCGATTGTAAATTAATGTTACTTAAATGATATTAATAATGTTATGTTAATGTTATTAACAAGATGGGATTATCACGCAGCGAAAAATTACAGATTTTCATGCGATTGAAATTTATTGTTGTTTGTATTATCAATTTTCATTATTCTGTTACCATAACTCACGGTTATATAATAATTACTGAAATTGGGATAACAGTTACAGTACGTCTTTCTCGATGCACGCAACGCCAAAAGTGCTTCGAGCAAGTGATTCCCCTTAAAGTAGAACATCATTTTTATTGTATTAAAAATACTTTTTTTATTTCCAACGAAATTCTTCTTCACGGAATATTTCAATTTCGGTTCAACATTGAAAGTTAAATTACCAAAGATTCGAAGGTACGATATAATGTCTTTAATATTCTAATCTGATAAAACTAGGCATTTTCATCTAGTTATTAACACACTTGTGATTCATCCGAACTTCGTTACTCACTTTGGCAATTTATCTCAACTAAAGAAGCAATTATTCGACGGACTTTTACTGACCCGCGAAGAGGGAGGGGTGCGCGGGAAGGGGGCCGGCAAAAAATCGTTAAAACATTCCGTAAGATTGCGCGCACTTGCGGCGCCCGCGATCGATTGCACCTCGCGAGTAATTATCGGAAAATATCGAACGTCTTAGAAATTCTGACGAGGCATCAAGCAACGGCTTTCCAGCCGGCAGAAATCTGGCAGCTCGATCAAGGATGTGGTGCAACTGTATATCAGGCTTAACTCGGGGCAACGGAAATAAAACACACTCGATGACGAACCGCGATGCAGACGCTTTAATAAATGGGGTCTGGTCGAGGTTACAACCTTCATCAGGCGAGATAGGGCCGATAACATCGGCAATCTCGGCGTGCTGCCAGCGTCTACCAGCTGCGCCACGCGCGTTCCTCCGCACGCTTTCTTCATTCAGCCGCGGTCGCGTTTTATGCCGAGCACTCACGGATTATCATTCATGCCTCGCGCGGACAAAAAGCACCTTTCCCGGCCGCGCTTTACGACGTCGCGATATTTATTAAGGAGCGCGCGTTTTTGCGCGCCCTCTCGACGACGCTTTCGCCGACCCAATGCATCGTTTGCTTTTGTAGGCGCGCTTTGCAAGGCTCGCCGTGATTAACGTTCGACTTTCGTCGGGGCCAAAAGATCGCGGGGATCGCATTGAAATAAAAAGGAGTCAAAAATGAAAAAGGAGAACAAAACGAACGCCGCGTGGCGTTGCGAAACAACGGAGATAGCGCGACCGAAATTACACGGTGGACACGTCAAAGGCTCGTTAAGTGCGTTATTAACTTGCGAATAAACAATGATTCGGAGTTTATTTTTTCATTATTTATCGCGCGGAATTATTGCTTGACGTTGATAAAGCCAGCGTGCCTCGTCGCGAAAGCGTATTTATTAATTACAATCATTATCTTCTGGAGTACTGAGGAATAAAATGAACTTATCGGTTAATTATGAGCGCGCCTGAATTATTCGCGATAACGACATTTTATCTGCGCGTTATCGGGAGCAGCGATTCGGAAAAGGCTTTAAAATTCATTACTTATCGTCGGCTCCGTTGCGTTATTAATATTAATAGGTTTGCCGTTCGATTATTTAATAGTGCGTTATTTATCGCGGAGGAATGCCGTGTGATTGTGCCCCCGAAAGCGACAAGGGACGCGACTACTGTTACGTTGGAATAGCATAAGCGCCGTACGCAAACGACACAGTTAATATCGATCTAATATTCACCTTGTATGCGCCTAAGGCAGACCCGGGATAATACATTCTGCAAACCAACAAGAGGTACGCTCAAGCATTATGATATAATGGATAACGTGGGATATTGTGCGACTGGTTATAAATTTCAGATCCGAAGAGCATGCTTCGTGTATTTTGTGTCGGCAGCCGGACCTTTTGAGGAATTTTTATACCGCTCAAACTGATCCTCGTGTTGAACCTGGAATCCATCTGCATCTCCTTTCAATATTGTAGTTCATTGTATTGTAGTATGTGGAAAAAAGTGACGTTCGGAATTTCGGTACCTGAAACCCAATTTAGAAACTTCTGTTGACTGATAAATTTTTTTGTTATAATATTGTATGACTAGTAAAAATAGAACGAGATAGAATCTGGGCAATTATAAGGTTTTACAAGGCACTTATAAGGGTTTTGTGAAAACTCAATAGTGCCTAGATGTTGCCTCTTTCATATCTACGAAGGATATTCAGAAGAACTTTCAGGAGGAAACGAAATATAGTTTATTGGTAAGTGATAAATTTCATTTACAAATTGTTGCAAAATCTGATAATGTAATATACGATTTTGAATCCATATTAATTCAGCTATTAATTCTGAGATGTAAGTTTATCTCATTTGTATGTTACAATCATTCCAAGACAATCGTATCTACTTGATAATAATAATAATAATAGTAATAATAGCAATAAACATATTTAAATTGCGCATTTGAAATTGAAGGCATTACAAGCTCGTAGGCAATTAACATTACACGAAATATGGCATGTCAAGCGACAATTTACTTGCCTTAAGTAAATCGTTTCTGCAGAAATCTTAATGCAGAAATCTTAAATCATTCGTTTATCGTTATCTGAGTACTGGAATTGGTCTCACATTCAAAGAGCGATCGGATAGATTTAAATTCATTTCCTGGCTTGGATGATAAATTTGCACTTGGTGAAAAAAAAAGATAGAAAAAAATGAAAGATTACGAGGGACGTATGAAAATTTAACCTTGAACATACGCTTTTTTCAACAATTCGTACATAAAATAATGTCCTGTATAGAATATATAAATATGTGTAGAATATTTATTCTCACTAAAGTGGCAAATCACATTATTCGTTGCCGGTAAACGAAATGCATGTTTGTAGCAATTTATTTATATTTTTTTCAATAGCGAAACAAAATGTTGATTGTCATATTCAACGTTAACCACCAGTCACTTCCTACCTAATAAATTATATACCGTCATCGTATTAATATCGTATTGAGAAATCGGCGTACGTAGATTATTGATGTCAAAATATTATATTTGAAACGTACGACATAAATGTATCAATACTACTTGTTTCTATAGACGAGATTGCCTTTTGTCCACATCAACTCGGCAGTCAAGTATTCGATATTGGCCAAACGTAACTGCACAGATAACATCACAAATTTTAAACGTGATAATAGTTTCGAGATAACATAAATATATAATCCAGCAATACTCGGTATCGACTCTTTTGTAAACATTAAATCCCATTGGCGAAGAAATAACCACGACTCTCGGGCGAGGCCGATCGATACGTCAAACATCGCCAAGTCGAATTACGATTGTCACTTCTGATCTATATAAATCAGCCACTCTTGCAGCTGTTGCTCGTATTATTGTTGTTTGTCAGACGCTGATTTACATATTTCGTGATTTCGCGATCGCATAAAAATAACGAATGGGAGTTTGCCCTCGGCTGGCGAATGATTGCGCGGCAACACGCCCGTGCTTGTACGGCCGGGAAGAATGAAAAGAAAAAAAGAAACGCGCTCGAATCTCGGGGAACATCGGCGCAGGCCGCAGACTTGATGAGCGACAGTAATCGGATTCTTTGTAATTCCACGAGTCTTTATGTCACTAACAAATGACGACGCATGTCTCGCGAGACGTCGCCCGATATCAGTGAAATGCATCGCTCCGTCCCGCTGCTCGGGCTATTTGAGAGAGAAAAAAAAGTCGCGGCAATTCGAGCGCGCCGATGAAATTACGCCAGGCACAATGCACATCGTTGCGCGGCGTTGTAACGAAGGAGCGACGAGCATTGCCATGCGAATATACATAACAATCAGCGCGAGTAACAATATCTGCGGATGACTTATGATTTTGCGACCCACGCGTTAATCCGGGGATAACGTCGGCGGGAGGCGGACGATAAGACTGGCGGAAGACAATTGTTCGGGACGTGAATTGGCAATTTGTAGTCCGAGGGTGAAATGGGCCGGCCCGACGCGATCCACCGTCGCGTCTTTTGGATTGTAAATTGATAATTCCGAGCCTTTGGTGTGGGCTCGTTGTGACTTGTTTATTGCGCTTTGCATCACTTTGATTCCAACGTGATTGAAATAGCACGTGCATGTGACACCATATAAAGAGACGACGCCGAGATCGCATTTACGAGCTCGAAACAATTCGACGAGCAGATGTAACGCGTGAGTGATTGTGCGACTTAAAATCAGTTGATTTTGTTATTAATATTGTAGCGCGTGCGAAGACAAATCGCTCGACGATCGTCGTTTCTTGTACGTTTCCATCTAGCTGACGTTCTGGCTGACGTTCTTTATGAATAAGATCGACATTTTTATTAAATATAAAAACTACGTTAGACGGGCTGATTTTTAAAAGCTTTTAACCGTGCGTGTCTTTTGAAACGCTGACTAAAACATTAAACGAACGAATCGGATTAAAATGGAATGCGATATGCGACGTAATTACACACGGCGGAAACTCTCGCGTTACAAATCTGCACTCATTCATTTTTCAAACATTTCAACAAATATTTTTCCAATGTCGCGTTTCACGGCTCTAGTCGGACGCGCGGCGAGTTACTGAATTAACGCATTTTTATACAAATCGACGAAGCCAAACTCAATCGCTGATTGGTTTTCACCGGTATTTCAAATCGAATTGAAAAAGTTGGCTATTTATTGAAATAGATTTGTAACAGGGCTGCTCGAATGCACGCGTATAAGTGCGCATCTTTCTTTGCACTGTATTATATAGTGTAACGCGAATTTAAAAGTCTAACGTTGATACATATGACTGCAGTAAAGTAGTCTTGTGACGAGCTGCTCGGCTGTATACTTCAGACTTGCCCAAGATGTCTACTTAACCTTTCACCTATTATATGCGTTCTCAGGACAAGCTATGCAAGCCCCTAAAGGGCTCTAAAGGCAAAATGTCGTGACAAAGTGCCCGTCGAAACCGCGCGCACAAAAACTTGCCGTGGTCGGGAAAATTGCCATCTTCCACTGTTATCAATTTTCAAGAATTCGGGCGAAGCATCTCGTTACGGGGCCTGAAAAAACAAGCCGTAAAGCGTACTTTAATGACTGCGTCCTTACGATGCGACCAAGTTGATATTTTACGAGGAAATAACACTTTTGCGAATTTTAAAATTACTTTCTACGATGTTGCATTAACCCCTTCACTCTATTTTTTATTTTTAAAGATGAATTTTCTTTTAGTTTATTGAAGTTACAAATTATAAGATAAAAAAAACATATTGTTTCTATAAGAATATTGTTAAAATATGACTGGTACTTATTTTGTGTTCAATAACATAATTGTACACTTTATATCATCATGATTGTACAGTTAATATCAAGAGTAATATTATTGATACTATAAATACACTTTTTTTAATTTCACGTAAAGAAGTGTATCGATCTTCTAGCTGTGTACACTGTCTGTTTCTTTCACGTTATTTGATACAGTTAATCAATATATAAATTTAATTCTCAAAAAACAATCAAGTTTGGATATTCCATAGTTGTCATAATAATGAATAATTTGACATTAATCCGCGTTGTTAATTATTGTCATGAATCACAATAAAAATGCAATTAAGACTAATCAATACTGTGTCATAATGAAGGGTGTAATGCACGGCTCAATTTCATACCCATTTAATTAGGTTATCCTCAATGATGATTTGTACCTTTGATGTTTGTCTCAGATCAATATTATGTCCGCTGCTATTGTGTTTAGGGTCAATTTCGAATAATACAATGTGTGTCTGTCTATGAGATTATGATTTATTGGAGGCGATAAATTGCATTATTACTCCATTGAAATCGGCAAATTTATGACAAGAAAAAACTTCTTCACATTGTTAATACATAATCAATACTGTTACGATACGCCTGCGGTATAAATGAATTTGCTTCAACCAACACATTTATTTTTAAATATTATAATTGCTGCATTATTGACGTGATATGAATAAACTACTAATAATCAATTACTTTCTGCAAATATAAAAAGGCATGACTGTATGTCACGTAAATAATTATTAACGATAGAAATATATATATATAACGTTTAATTAATTCAATATGATTAAAGTACATTATTCACAAGCAAAAACGTAATGGTTAATGTCGGATTAAATTATTTAGTATATCGACGTATCAAGCTCTCTATAACGAGATAAATAATTTTAATAAATAATGACGGATTAAACTGGAATTAGACTGCTCCTTAAGGTGTGTTCTATCTAAGGATATCTACTAAGGATAAAGCATCCTTAAATCTTCAAGAGATGAAGCTGTACATCATTTCAGCTATTAATCAAATATTTACTTTCACCTGTTGTTCAAGGATAAAAGCATTGAAGATTACAAGATTTGCTTTGTGTACAATTATATATTAACGACACAAAATAAAAAGGCACAAAAGGTGAAGAGCGAACAAAAAGGAAGAAAAAAAAAAATATTTGATCAATAAAAATGGGTACAATTTGTAGATCTAATGTGCTTGAAAAATGAAGTCAAGTTATCTCGCCAACTTAAGTAACAAATCATCCAAGTTTCATTGAAGCTTTAACAGCCACAAAGTGTGCAAATTTTCAGTACCTCAGTGTAAAATCACCTTGTAGATAAAGAAAAACATTCTTACATTTCCGACACAAAATTACAGCATCAAATGCTCTCAACATATTACCATCGTTTGTCATCGTAATATCGTATTTTTACTCCAACGTGTACGCTATCATTACGGAACGAACCAAAAATCATGTGAAAAAAAAGAAAGAAAGAAAAAACCACAATTTTTCTCGCGAAACAAGATGAAACTTCACAACAAGGCAAACTGCCTCAGATAACGCGAACTGCGGAAAACGTATCTGAAGTATTATGCCATTATGTAGTGGATTTACCCATCATTTTACTCCGGACCACTTAAAAACTGCATTAATATGAACTTAATATTTTTATCTAGATGCATTCCACAATGCTCAACTAGTTTGTAAACTTGAAAGTAAAGTTTTAACAAAAATTGTTTTCTCTCGAGAACATATTAATTACAAACATAAATGTTACTGGACTTACAAAACTATAAAAGACAGATTACGTGCTAAAAAACACAGAAGAGAGATATCACAGAATATCGCGTGTTTATACTGGCGTCAAACAGATCGTCCTGAAACACGATTTCCGTCAATAAAAGGTCAATGCTCAGAAACGATTTAGAAACAATTTTGAGCGGAAGACGGCGCATGTGCACCGAGCGAGCCGAGATTTCTCAATAAACGCATAAAAACAAAACGAACGTTGAAGGCACTGCCAGGTGTTTAAGCACGTCAACAATAAATGCTAACACAATTGCCGAGCGCACCGTATTTCATTTGCCCGGCACTAATCAGCGTAATGTAAGTAAATTTCGTCGACCGAGCATAATAAAATAATCAAAAGCGCACTCTCCATTAAGAGAAAGCACGCAAATTAAACGCCTCGCAGCTAATAAAAGTCAGGCTTTAATGGCCGACGTATAAAAATGTCATTCACTGTTGTCAGTTCCGTTAGCGTCTTTCATCTTGCGCGGCGTACCCTACTACGTCCGTCCC
>JABFOV010001931.1:0-22236 GCA_022817685.1 Aradophagus sp. ZL-2020 | reverse complement strand
AACAAGGACTGATGGCACGGGGGATAAAAATTAGACTGTCACGTCGGAGGCCAGCGTTCAAATCTCGCATAATAGAGCATTGGATTTTTCAACGCAAAGTAAATTTCGTCAGATAAATGCAATAAAAAACAACGACAAAGTGACTTGATATTTTTAATGAGTGTTTAAGAATTTACTAGACGGTCTAATAAAAAGCAAAAGATTCGTGACTTGTTCCCGCTTTAATAAACTAGTCTAGTAATTTGTAATGAATTTCCAAACAGATTATACTAGGACTTTTCTCTCCGTGTATATGTACGTATATATAATACGTTTATATATAAACGTATTATATAACACGGTATATATGACGCATGTATGCCGCGTATATGCTAATATGTATATAGAGTATATATACCCCACATATGATGACATATCTTGGTATATATACAACATATATACGGTGTAAATAGCAGTATATGAATGGTATATACATCAGATACATACATGATGCTATATATGCATCATATATGTATTATATATACGTGGCATATATCTTACTATATATACGACATACATATGGTATAAATAGCATTATCTACAAGTAATGTTTTTCAAATTTCCAACGTTTATTAGTAAACGAAAATGAAATTTGATATCATTTTCTCAATATAAACGATGGTACTGTTTATTCTCACAAATTTATGAGAAAAAAAGCTTTGCTATATTTATGTTTTTGAACACAAAATTTTCATTCATGAATATAATATATAATGGTAAATTACATTTATACTATTTTCGATTGCTAGAAAACGTTGGACACTTCAAATGTATAACAAGTACATGTATGCTATATATAAAATACATGCCTGTCATATATGCGGACCATATATATATTGTTTTACTCAAGTTTAATATCGCCGACAAATTGGACAATATCCCGCGGTGCTTTAATACAACTTGACTTTTATCTTAACGCTTAAAATATTTCCCGACGAAAACGTCCCATTAATAACCCAGACTCACCCTACTTTCTCGGCACTCCGAATTTCGCCAATATTTGGCAAAAACTTATCTAAATGGCATTGCACCTCATCTGCCGTGCTTACCTGGAACAGAAAAAGAAAACATTGTTAATTTGATTAAACGATCGAAAGACTTTGAAAAAGCCGCGGCGAATTAACTCGAAATCCGCGACGACGAGAAATTCGGAACATTTTTTAATAAGCACGGGACGGTGTTGAACGTATTTATAGTCGAAAGAATCGCGATGCATTCGTTGATCGTGCGTCGTCGTTACGAGTGGGTGAAAAGTGGATGAAGATATTTCGAGGTATACGTGAGTTTCGTGGCGTCGCCTCGCGCTTCGCCGTTTTCACTAATTTCATCGACGTTTATCTTTTCGCGAGATTATTACAAAACCAAGGTGGAAGGAAAAGAAAAAATATTGTTGTGCAAAAATAAAAGGAATGAAGAAAATTGAAAAAAAACAGAAAAATTGAAAAAATTTTTTTTAAAAAAAAAGTACAAGTTGATGTTAAACAAAACTGTTAAAATTTTTAATGCAGCATGTTTTAATGCAGTGTGCGTTTGGTTTGTGAAATTTTTCAAATTTTATATTCAATGATTCTTCATACATTTTGCAAAAAAACAAAAAAAAAAATAATAATAATACAGTACTATTAAACGATGTTAACATTACAAATTAAAAATTTTTATTCGCTGGTGAACATTCATTTCGGCAAAATCAGTAGACCGAAAATTCGGTTTTTCGGTATTGAAAATCGAAAACTGATTCAGATTTTCATTTACTAATAAACGTTGAATATTTCAAGCACGTGCCCCCCTCCCATCTAATTTTTCCCGTGTCAAAAAATCGACTCACTTTTACGAATAATCGAAAAATCAACGTCGCGAATCACAGAAGCGCACTTTATGCGCAGTTCATTTCAACCGCGTTTTATCTGCAATTTCGCCGCGCCGCTTCATCGATTCGCCACTATGAGCGAGCAATCGCGCGCTACTGCGACTCGCGAATTCGTAACGTTAAAATAAACAACCGGCAAATTCCATACGGATTTTCGCGGTCGATCCCCGAGTTATCGCGCGCAAACGATAGCGCGTCGATAATTGACTTTCGTCGCCGTGTTTCGCGATTTTTGCCTCGCGCGCCCAAAACCGCGGATAATTATAGCGCGGCTTATTTTCGACCGCCGTTTCCCGGTCGCCGTGAGTCGCCGCGACCTAACGCGGGGCCGTTCATTGAAAACGAGCCCGATTAATCGATCCGAATCGATACGCGATTGCTCGTCTTCTCGATCGTAATCTATAAGTTTCGACTTGTGGAAAAAGGTGCATCAAAATATCGTTGAAATTTTGCGGAACATTTATTTTTTTAATTTTTATATGTGATTCGTGTATATAATATAATATACAAGTAATATATATAACATGTAGTCATATATGTTGTAATTATAGTCAACACTATAATTACAAGTAGTCTCTTATTTGTGATTAACTTGTCAGAGTAGCAAGATCGAAAACTTCAAAGCAAATCGTTGGATTACAATTCTTCCTTTTTCACTTACAATTCATTGTTTCGTCATTTCGAATGATTGATCTATCGATCGTCAATGTCGACTGATCGGTACCAACGATCGTTCAGCGATTATGCTGGACGAGGTTTTGTTTTGAAAAATGAGTGAGTCGAAATTTGGTGAAATCAACGTTCGCATAATTGTTACATTTTGATCATTATTTAAAGTGATATATAAAAGAGATTAATAAAACATTGAATTATTATCATTACTTCTATTTAAAGAAATAAAATGAGTGTAGTTTGTCAATTAATTTTAATATCGTTTAAATACAATTTTTTGTTCAAATTTCACTTTTTTTTGGGGTAATCTCATAAGTTTGTAGCAAAAAATAAATTCTAATTCGTTTAATTTATTACATTTTGCAATTACTTGATAAATCGAACCGACTACACTTTTTTCGCACGTTGAACCATCATTTTTAAGTGTTATTGAATTATGTGATTATAAACTGACGTCAGATAAAAATTGAACTTTATCGTATTACTTCACATATTCCGACACACGAAAATACGGACACATCTTTTATTCAAAATTTATATTTGTTTTTCATGTTACACTTAGCAAGAATACCTTCGATCGCGTCGAAGCAAAAGTTTATTCGAAATTCCGGTTTTCGAAACTTCGCTGCACCATATTTCGAACGATAAAAATATGACTTTGAATATCATTAAATGATTTTTTAATTCAAACATCCTTCTCGTACACCGACCTCACCCTTCTCTTCGTGCGCGCGAAACTTGTATCGGCGTTTCCCCGGAATCGCCGATTTTTGCACCTCGTTCGCCGGCGTACAATTCGTGTCATTGTCTACGCAAACACGGACGAAGATCTGCCGGCGATGATAACGCGTCGGGACGAAATTCCACGTATTGCCGGGGCAATTGGATTGCGATTCGCGCCAGCCAACTTTCTATCGATCAAACGGTGATTGATCATTGCCCTTCGGTCGATCCGCGATAATAATGCGCACATGTTATTGTATGGGGTGGATCGGTTGGGTGGGGTAAGGGGCAATATATATGTATATGTATATGTATATGTATATAGAATGTATATATATATATATTATATTTTAACACTATATATATATACATACAAAATACATGCATACATACATACATACATACTCTCGAATATATATATTCGGAATATAGTATATATATATATAGTGTCGCGATACAATGGTACCGCATTTAATATGACTTATACACGATGCGCGATAGCGGGCTAACGCGACAACCGAGTAGGAGGATTACATCATATTGAACTGTAGTTCGCTGGTAGTAATCAATAAGCCGCGTTTTTCTTTTTTGCTTACGTCATCCCGCGGGAGGAGGAATCGCTTGGAACCGGCGCGACGTGCCATGACACACTGCGCGTGCGCGCGCCAAATCGTTTTCAATTATTCAAATTTCCCGCGCCCGAGGTCCTGCGCTGCGATCGTCGATCTCGTGTTTCTAATTCGCAGAGGCGATACCACAATGGCCGATTAAGTCGGTGAATTTCACGAATCATTTCTGGAACGTCCGAGTATCATGCGCCAGACAAGAAATTTTATTGCGAGATAAAAATTAACTAAAAACAATTTTTGATTGTTGATTAATTTTCTTTCGGCAGTAAACAATCATTTTTTCGTAATTTCAACAAAATAATGCGTCTTGTATGTTTGAATTCGAATTTTCGATGAAAAATAAAGTCGTAGAATCTTCACGCATGTACAAAACTAAGAAAACGTACACAATCGTTTTTAAGACGAAATATAAAAGATTTTTTTATTACACTTGTTTGTACGTAGATTTATTTCATCATCCAAATACGAAGTACGTCAATAAATGTTATAAATCGACTTGATAAAATCAATCTCTTAACAAGCAACGCCTTAGATTTTCATCTCGCACTTTGCAACAAGACGTCCAAATTAGATTGATCATAATGAGAAGTTCGGTATAAATAGATATATTCCAAACATGGCAGTAGCAATACCACTTCGTATTAGTATCGACAAGGTGATCGTCTGTTTCAATTAAACATCGCGATAGGATTTACAGCGATCGGTCGATTCACGCTGCGAATGAGAGCGACTCGTCGGCAAAATTTTAAACTCATTCTTCTGTCCGACGTAATGCTTTTGTGTGATATCGATTCTTTGACAAAAAATTCAATCACCCTCGCTAGCATTTCGGATGCACTGAGAAAACATTAAAAAAAAGACCTTTTTACTTAAAGCATTTGCAAATAAGTCAACGCGTCTTTCGTGTCGCAATCTTTGAGCAATGTTTCGGTCAAATTTTATTTCAAACTTTGGCGCGAAATTGCGAAAGGACGAAAACTAAATAATTTTGATAGAAAGACTCCCGCGGCAAGACGCGCAAAAGGAAAAGCGCCGCGAAGAAACATACGCAACGGCCAAACGCGGAGAGCCTCTGGCTCGCGTTATCATAACATCAGCATGCTCGCCTGCGACTATCTATATTTCAAAGAGTTGGTTCGCGCATATAGATGCGCGAGTTGCGGCCACACGTGTCTATGTGCGCGTTGTCGCGTCTATGCGAGGCTAGATGCTACGCGCCATGGTGAATGAACGTGAAACAGCGACAACGCCGCATAGATCCGCGCTAGCGAGCGCTCTGCAATCGACGAAAATCCAAGCCGATGCGATTCGCGAAATTGTTAGTCATTTTTCTTTATTATCGTGGGGCAAAATCGTGGATGAAAAAGTACGCGGTGCGAAGAGAATATCTGAATAAATGACGAGTGAAAAATTACGAAAAACGTAAACAAATTACGATATAAATCGTAAAATAAAGAAGACTAATAACAATTAGAATATACAACGTAAAACATACAAAATATTTTATACAAATTACGATATAGATCGTAACACATCCGAATTAGTTTATACAATTTGCATTATACATTGGAAAGCATACAAAATATTTTATGCATATTACGATTTAGATCGTAAATCTTACAGTATAACTTACGATAAATTCATGAAAATTTTATCAACACTCACAAACGTATTGCTTATATTATATAATAATAATATACAAAAAAAGATTTGTCAAAATTACGTCATACATTGCAAAATAAACGATATAGATAGTAAAATATAAAGTGTATTTGTTGAAATTAGTCGTAAAATGTTCATAGAACTCACGCAAAATCATATATCAACGCATATGTGTGTGTGCATACATATATTATTTTATATATACTATAAAATATCCATACATATTATATATATTGATAAATTTTTTTCGTAATGTAACACACCTGTAAAAAAAGTGCATCGTCCGACCGTACCACTTTGCGCGAAAATCACTGCAACTCTGACGGTTCAACCGATTTAATATCGCGTATGAATTTCGCGTTTCGATCGCAGTTGTCCGACGCGTCCCTGCGAAAACGGTATCGCACGACCGTAGCGAGTTATGGGCCACGCGCATTAAATAATAGCCGATGTGTAACGTTGTCCGCAACGCTAATGACTGTGCAGCAAGTTCGACGCGCCGACTTTGGGTCTTGCGCAACGCCGCCTCGCCGTTGGTTTCAATTACACGGTTAACTATCTTCTGGGCGGTTTATTTCCAAGCGAGGGAATCCTACGGCGATTAGCCGTAAGACCTTGAAGTTGCGGGTCTCTCGTGAAATGGCCTATATTTTATGCACGGAATCAAACGTCTGCGAAGGGGGATGAAATTGCGAATTACCGCATTCAACTATTTCATGGCAAAATTACTCAATTTCAACATCGCATCCGTTTTTCCGTTGTTGCTAGGAAAATTCAGCCCGCGAAATATGTGCTTCTTTTCAACGAGTTTAAGGAAACGTTCGAAATGTTAATGAAACGTTTGCAAAAATTATATTCATAATTTGGCAACTTTATATTAACTTTGCTTTATATTTTTTCGTACATTTACGTTTGCAAAACATTCAGCTTCTTCGGTTTAAAAATGATAAAATTTTTGGAAAAGAAATATAACATTTGATAAACGTTTATGAGACGTTAATTTTGGAATAAAGATTTTCGGGTCTGTTACGGTCTTTTATGATTCGCAGGTACACATTGTGATTCCCTTTTCCGTGTCGAGTGACACGGAGGTAAAGAAAAGAGAAAAGCACGAGTTGGTATAACGGGCATATGTAAAGTACGTTTAATGACTGATCTATATACGAGCAATTAGGTGCAACTCCTGTTGCTGAGAACGACGCCGGATAGCGATTCCCGTATAAATTCCTTCGTCTCATTGCGCGCATACTGCAGCGCGCGTTATTGCAAATACGTCGCGCGTTTTATTTCTTTATTTCATATACGGAATAGTACACGCATTCATTCACCGGTTCGCCGATATTTGCGTACATGCTGACGTCTAGTTTTTGTCGTATTCTTTTTTTTTCATTTTATTTTTATTACGAAGGTATTAATTTTTGAATGCTAAGTTGACGTGAATGCGTATCAACGGAAAAGTTATAATGACGATTATGTTTGTTAGAAGAAGACGGATAAAAATATAAGAAATGAATATGAAAGACGAGTTCACGACTGGATAAACGACGGATACTGAAACGGCGCGAAATTCAAATTACTTTTCATTGTTCATTCAAATGTATTGTTATAATCATTGTTGTAATTATTATCGATTTGAGAATCAATGGTACCAAAAATGAAATCAGTGGTACCAACCAAAAATAAAGACAAGCCCTGAAATCATTCAACTTTTTATCAAGGACAAGTTTTTTTTATAGAGTAATAACTTTTATGTTGTATAAGTTACGGAATCGTGATGTTAATTATTCGATAAAAAAATTGAAAGGAATTTAATTTTATCACCAGAAAGTGTAGTTCATAAGAACCCTGACTCCGTGAGTTCAGATTCGAGACATTTGCAATCGACTGAATTTGGATCGAATTGCGATCTCCCTCGGTATTTACGAGCGTCAAAGAGGACCGAATATTGTAAGACGTGACGCAATTACGTTCAATTATTGTAAGTGAATAATTGTCCGAACAATTACGCGGACAATTTAATCGACGAGATTACGCTTTTCCTGTGCATTATAACACGTCGCTGCGGCCACCATCTGGCCGAACGTCGGTGAAAGACCGAGCTTCGTCAAAAGTTGGCTCAACGTCAATGACGAAGACACGCGGCATGCTGATCGAACGCGCTTTTCACTTCTCAAGGGCTCGCGCGCGTATTGTCCCCAAAGTTGTCGCCTTCGCCGCGGTGGCTTGCGTGGAGAAAAAACTTAACTATAATTAACTATTATAAAACGCAGAGGTAATTACGAAATGAAGTTGATACCACTCGGCATATGAAGTTACCACGAAATGTAACCAAATGTGTAGTAGATTATACTATTCTGCATGTAGAAAAAATTTGTAATAAAAATTACCATGACTTGTTGGAGCCGTATGCTTTCGAGTGTGATGTATGGAAATTACTATATATTTTACTAACTCTTCATACACGGTATAGTAATTTTTTCTATGATAATGTGAAAAATTTAGTCATAATATAGTATTATTTATAATGGTACATAGGACATTTTAGTATATCATGTAGATTTATTATCTTATATAGATTATGATCATATCATATAGATCTATTATTTATTTATATGATATATTTAATTTATCATATTTAATGGTATGGTAATGTTCAATGTAACTTTTTTCAGCGTCTGGATATTATAGTTTCTCGACAGCAACGGAATATGCGTTTACAAACATTATTCTTGCAACGAGTGGATTGTTTTTATAATTAATGGAATCCACTTGTTGTAAGAATAATCCACTTATCGTAAACTGATTTTTTTTACTTTTTTTAGACTGTGAAGAGAATAAACCCATTCATTCTGACATTTTCTCGAAGTATCTTTTGGTATTGAATTGCAGTTTCCTGATTGGAGACACTTATAGTAAATTTAAGTATTTTATCATGAAGAAATTTTAACAAGAAATAAAAAATTTTATTAAAGCGCTTGGTTTCAAACAATGATTATTCTTGTTACAACTTCTTTCTGCATTCATAAATTTCTTTTCTAAGAGGAGAAACAGCAGCGTTCATTTATATTCATTCATGATGACGATTATTTTTCAATACGTTCACGGAAAACGCAAAAAAAAGTACTCGTTTTGTCACCGTAAGGATTTCGTCGCCACGAGAAGCCGGGTCTGGAATTTTCTGCGCTTGCGCAACAGCGTGGCAAAAACGAGTGTCGCGGTGGTGGGAACGGGCGGCGGACCGGGGTAGGGGGGGGGGGTTGTTTAAAGATGAACTAAGAAAAACCCGAGTCAATTGCGCGGCTGGATTCGGCCCGCTGAAAATGTCGGCACGCGGCGAAGGTTACGAGGCAAGCAATGACCACGCGCTGGATCTATCGTTCACGCTCGAAAAGAATCGATATCAAGGCCTATGCCGGGCGCGGCGAGCGGCGTGAAAGTCGTAGGAGAAAAAGCTAAGGTCGTAAACGAAAATGCGGCGCTCGGATAAACAAACCGCGGCGCGTCGCATGCGAGCGACGCTTGCGAAACCGCGCGCGCCCGGTGATTCACTTTGCAAAACGCCGTTTCGTAATCCGGAGAAAATTGTGCGCGCTCGCTCATTCGTGCCCCGCCGACATGATCACGCACGCCTGCGTGATTGCCGCCGGAGTATTTGTTTTCAAGGTGTTATTATAAGCCGCCGGCCGTTTTTATCGCCGTCGTTCTCAAAACGCCTCAACATTGAGACCATTTTTGAAACAACTTCATTTTCAGACATCTCTTAAGACATTTCTCAAGACACCTACGTTTTGAGACATTTCTCAAGACACCTTTGTTTTGAGACATTTTTCAAGACACCTACGTTTTGAGACATTTGTCAAGACACCTTTGTTTTGAGACTTTTTTCAAGACACCTCTGTTTTGAGACGTTTCTCTAAACTCCATGACTTTGTTTTGAAAACTTACCTTTATCTAATACCTTTGTTTTGAGACCCTTTTCAAATCATCGTTGTTTCGATGCATTTCTCTGATAAATCGGTTTATTACTGTCCTCAAAATACCTTTGTTTTGAACTTTACTCAAATTACTTTCGTTTTAAGACATTTCTCTCAACACTTTGGTTTTGAGATATTTGTCAAAATACTTTTGCTATGAGACCCTTTTCAAAACACCTTTGTTTTGATGTATTTTTCAAATAATTTAGTTTTAAAACTATTCTCAAAATGTCTTTGTTTTGAAACCTTTCTCAAATCACTTTAGTATTGAGACCTTCTTCAGAACACCTTTGACTTGATACATTTTTCAAAACACTCAAATTTTGAGACCTTTCTCAAAACACCTCTGTTTTGCGATCTTTCTCGTAACACTTTTGACGTAAGGTTTTGTAGCTTAAGAAATTGATTACACGTTATTTGGTAATATTACGACGTGTGTATCTTAAAAGTTACGATACTGACACAAAAATGATACGATGCAGTGGATAATTTTTATGAGCTGGGTGTGTTGAGATAATTTTGGACCAATAATAATGTTTCGATTTGAATGTCAAGAAAGAAGTTATGCGTTTGAACTTTCCAATGTTCATTAGCAAGGAATGAAAATCAGCGGTACAAAAATAGGTCTCTAATTCCGATACGTTTAGATATTCATGAGCGTTCTTTTGATGAAAACCGTGTTTTTATGAGATATTATTCGCGTCTTTTCGATAAATATGTATCTTCGAGTGAAACTCTTTGTCGATTGATTTTGTAAATTTAATTCATTCAATTGAGATTCGATCAATTAATCTGATTCATAATTTTATCGATTAATGTAATTTAGAATACAGATGTATTTTTATCTTTTTTTAGTCGAATGAGTTTGTGAAAGTTACGTATAGTCATCTTTAATAAATTACGACCAAAGTATGCCAAAATTAAGATAACGCTGATATGTATTATGCTACAAAAAGAAACATTTCTTAAGATGTTTATTAATTTTTACAAAATAAACGTCTTAGAAACCTCTTAAAAAAATCTTAATATCTGAAAATAATCATTCGTGCTGTAAAATTTTTATATTTTTTAGTCGTTTTTTATCCGTAAATTATGATTCAAATTTAACATTAGCCGGATGAAGACTTTTAAAATAAATTCTTACCTAAATATCAGGATTTAAATTTTGTAATCAACATTGTTTCAGTATATTATCTACGTCTTGTTGTTTGTCATAAAAAAAAATGTAACAAAAATTGGAGTAGAAAAATTATTTTATCAATTACGACTGCATTTCAAGTTGTCATCGCACAGTACTTTGGTCTGGCTTAGAAACCATGTTTAAGTAATCGGTATCGCTCGTCGCGGAGCTTTTTTAACGTCAGTCCGGATTTGTAATCGAATAATGAAAATATTGCTTTTGAAGCGAGCGAAATCGATCGGCCGAGTGATTTATAAAGAGCAGCTTCTGCAAAAACTTCGCCTGACACTACGTAGTCTCTTACTACTGTCGCGGAGAAGCTCGTCCGAACGGCTGCTTTTTGAACAAACGCGCGATTAATTGTGACATCGAAAATGCGAATTCACGTAGCGAATATGTATCGATAATTGTTCACTCAACACTTCGCTGAAGTTGACTTTATTATCCGATCGAACTGGGCAAGTTCCATTTATTTTTCGATTTATTATTTCTTTGATGAAATTTAAGTGCTCGTATATTAATTTGTTATACAAACTACTGGTGTTTGATATCAAATCTCATGCATCAAGTTTTACATTTACAAGTTTGTGCATTAGATTTCATGCATCAGAATTCATGAACGACATTTACAATGTATTCGATTACTACCGGTGTTTTATGCATTACATTGCGCGAATGAAATTTAAAAGGACTTCATTAACTACCGACGTTTTCCATTACATTTCATGCATTAAAGTTCATGCATTAAATTTCATGAACTTGTTAAGTATCGATATTTTGCATCAAACGTTATGCATGAAATTAAATGCAATAAATGCATAAATGCAATAAATGCATAAATGCATAAATGCAATAAATGCAATAAATGCATAAATGCAATAAATGCACAAATGCAATAAATGCATAAATGCAATAAATGCAATAAATGCATAAATGCAATAAATGCATAAATGCAATAAATGCAATAAATGCAATAAATTTTCTTTCCATTGTACAACAAAATTCGCGAAATTTTTTTCAGCCACACAATCAGAGACATATTTATAATCACCTACGAACGAAATAAAACAAACAGAGCGTTCGATTGGACATTAGTAAGAACCTTCATAATTGTAACAATCACCGTTGGATAAAAATTCGAATATAATTGTCGGTCGATTCGTAATAACGCGACTTATAATGTCCTTATTGACTAGTCTATCGAATAGCCGCAAAAAGTCGCCGGCAGATCAAGTAAAACATTTTTATATAACAAATGTCGAAACTTTTTGTCGGTGACGCAAATAACCGGCGATTTTGTTGATCGATTAATTTTCTACAAGAATGCAAGACAAAGGTTGCCGGCAAAAAGCTGCGGTGTTAATATCTGTTTACGCCAAAAGAAGTGCAGAGTTAAAGTGTACCTAAATTCGTTTACACTTCGATTCGACTTTTTCGTTTGTATTTTATGAAGCGCGTGAAGGTTTCGACGTTGGCTTTCAAGGAACATCGACGGACATTTTCTCCTGCAGTGTCTAGATGGCGTATATTTTTTTTAACTTCTAATCAAATAAATTCAAGGATTTTATTTGAATTATACTTTGTGATTTCAAAACCAATTGTCTCATTTTGAGACATTCTGATGTACGAGACGACAAAAGTGTCAACAAATGCATTTCATATAAAATATATGAAACGCATGAATATAATTGAGACTTTCTTTAGTGTCTCGAAAATTAAAAACGTCTCTGCATGAGGGACTTATTTTTGCAGTCTGACTAAACAAATTTAAATTGAAACCAATAAAATGCCGAGAAAAATATTTACCACATTATATCTATAATAATACCCAACCGAGAATATACCTCAATTTTCATTAAAAGGAAAAAGATGAAACCACGTGCACATTATGCGACGGGTGTTTCCGATTCGTTGACAGCGGAGTGAAAAAAGGACTTCTCGGTTTTGCATTTAAAAGTCGCGCTTTTTTCCTTGATCTTTCAGGTGAATTTGTTATTTTCCTTTTTTTATTTGCCATGAAAAATACGTTTCCGCGCGAAAAAAAAATGCGTAAAAATATTGGACGAAAAGCAACAAACCCACTTTAAGCGGTGGTTGCATTTCCGTCGTCGCGTCGACTCGTTCGTATTTATGCGAAATGACGGAAAGTGCGCGCGCGGTAACGTAAAACTTTGGCGGAAAATCGCGGCAACTTGGGTGTTTTGCGAGATTTATAAATAGTGTCTATTCATTAGAAATGTATGCAGGCGCCTCCGTGTACGTGCGTTTCTGTTGCGACGTGCGCGAGACGTTTCAAAAAGGCGAGGAAGGTGGAAAGGAGGATGGAGGAATTTTCGCGACGCGAACGCGCAAAACGGGAGATCGGTAACGAGTTTCGAAAAATTATGATTTTTTAATTGAATTAGGGAATTCGATACGATTCTTTTTTCAAGCAAAATAGTACGTTGTACTTTTCAATTTATAAAAATTACTTGCTTTCTGATTGTTTATTTATTTCGGATTTTTCAAATACGTAATGCATAAGCCTTATTATGCTTCAAATATGTTTTTATTTAAAAAACATTCTTTTTACGTGATGCTGCATGAAATGCGCATTCATTACCGACAAAATCAATCAAATTTTTTGATTATTGATTTCCTATAATACACTGCATTTTCCTGCGTCGGGCAGCGTCGCCGACGAGCTTGTGATCCGAAAGTGTATCTTAAATAAAGCCTGCCAGCGAGCCTTCATCGATCGAACGCCGCGTTCATCATATTCCTTGACTCGTTTGCGAAGATTTTACGAGTCATCGGGGAGTGGCTGCACGAGTTAAAAGCTTCGTTTTTAATGGTTCGGCTTTTCCGCGGATTTATGTGCATTTAGCGCGAAGCACTTGGCGATTTAGAGGCATTTGAATAAATTTTCGCCCTGTCTCGCATCCGCTCGGATTCTTAACTTTTTTGAGGCGCCGACGTCAATAGTCAACATTGCACATTTTTCTAAACAATTTTTTTGCCGGGGATTTCAGAAAAAACTATAAGAAACGTGAATAAATAACTCAACGAAGTGAAAACGTGACGAAATACGTGGTTATCAAACGACGTTTAAACAACGTTTTGAAAAAGTTGGAATGACGTTTGTTCTCGACATGAATTCTTCGAGGGGATAAGAATAATGTGAACAATATGAAACAGCAAAAACTGATTAAAACATTTTCAATCTGGTCAACTAAAACAAATATTCTTTTAAGATGTCAAAAACAATATTTCGCATACATTTGATCAACGTCAAAATGACGTTTCATTTCCACCGAGATACCCACAAAGTAATTAAAAGCTCTCCAACCTGATTAATTCAACTAATTATTTTTCCAAGAAATAAAGTACAACAAGAACTTTTCAGATACGTTCAAGTAACGTCGGAACGACGTTTCCCTCTCGGCCAAATGCGAAAAAAATGATGAAAAGATGTGCTCGTTGGACGAGCCTTTCGTATACGAAAAAAGAAAGAAGAGTCGCGAGCGTCGGGGCTGATTTACAAAATGTCGACGAACCCGAGCGTGAAACTCGTGTAACTTTGATCGCGTGTTTCTTGGCTGTGCAGGCACTGGGTAACCGGCACACAAAGGCTACACGTGTAGATGTATTGATGTTTCGACGACATAGGCTTCAGTTGCACGGCCTGCTATCGATCTGGCCAAGCAGTAAGCACCCCGCTCGCCCGCGCAGCCTCGCGATCTATCCACCCCCGCAACGTTAAAGCTCCACTTCACCACCCCCCGGACTCCCCTTCGTCCCGCCACGCCCCTCGTCCTCCGGCTGTTTCGAGCCTCCGGCAAATATCGCACGCGAATGAAAATGTCTGCGAATGCCGCAGCTAGGAGGAATGATGCATTATGGTGATCACCCGCGGCCTCTCTCCCTTCGCTGGTCTTCCTTTTCTAGCCGAAATTCATCCACTGCGGCCGGTTTTTGCATGAACACCAGCTGGTTTCGTGCTCGGATTTGAAGACTGGTTTGCTAGTAAGGTCTGCTGGTAATTGTTTCGAGGATTTGAGATGATTGCTCGTAGGGCCTGGAAGAAGTTATAGTGAATGGTGGAAGTGGGCTGGCGACTGTTGGCATAGGTTCGGAATTGGTGGTAACTGTTCGACAAGTGTTCGAATATGATCGATTAGATGACGGATCGAATCCGGTGGCTTATACCGAGTATTAATGACTGGCAGAAGTTACGGGGGGTGGGGAATGCTGGTTGGTAAGAGATGGTTGGGGTTTGACCTCGTGTTGCTGATCTATATAGATATCCCAAGTAGAAATTTGTGGCCCAATCAATTTGTGGCTTTGATGTAGGGTGTAACGCATGGCATCGATGTGGTCCTAATCTGACATATTTTTTTGATCGGGATCTATATGGCACTGATGTTGTATATATTTTGGATTGAGTAGGCTGATGAGTGGTTAAGTAGAAGACAAATTATATCATAGGTGGAAGCCTAAATAGCCATTAAAAATAGTTTAACGATTTAGTTATAATATAAGTTATATCGAGGATTTTTAAGTCATCGTAAGGTGTACCGAAGTAAGATGGTGATGTTTGGTTAGAGTTCAAGGTTTGAGCCGATAGCCTATAATTATTCAGAAAATCATTCTGATATGATCAGCTAGATGACAGATCAAGTTGAATAACTTATTTATAGTATCAATGACTGGCACGTATGAGGAAGTTGAGGTAGATCATGGTTGGAATAGCAGATGGTAGTTTCAAGATAGTGATAACAATAATAGACTACCAGTGGCTTGGAATTCCGAAGATCGTCTACATAAATCATCAATATTTCATGTAAAGAGGATGGTCATGATGTTTTGGTGCAATTCGCTCAAACTTAACAACAAGATCTGGGGTCTTTCACTTTCTATCCAATGCACTTGAAATCTTGAAAATCCCCACGAAGGCATATTATTTCTAAGTGTAAGACACATTATGATCAATGAGAAAAGACGAACTCGAACTAGTGGTAATTGAAATAGTTCGAAAAAGAATTCACTTCAAAAAGGTCAGGCTCATCTAAGCATTTAGACAACGAAGCCCACACATGGTTTCAGATTGGCTTTTGCATAATTCGTTACGAGATCCCCAGGGCGGATCGCACGTGGGACCCAATATAGAATCTGATACGATTCACGTGGCACGAGTCTCTTGCGGAAAGAAAATGGCTCTGAGTAAATTTCAAAACCTGGTTTCAAAATGAAATCAATAGCCACGTTGTTTTTAACTGTTGGCTCCGAATCGAACGACCGGCGGAGTACAATTGTGTAAGCTTTTTGCTCTTCCAGCACAACACAGGCATTCGAAAGTGGCTGACTTGCAGAACGTGTGATCGTCATGGCTCCAGCGCAGTTATTACGCTCTCGTCTCTGCTGACTGCACAATGTCATCGTCTGGATGTATTGACGTCTTGCGGAGAAGGGTTTATTAAGAAATATCGTCGAACGAGGGTTTATTTTAAAATAACTATATCGTTTTGGAAGACGACCTGTATTAAAATATTCATACGAAGTCGTCTAGTTCAAAAATATAACTAGAAAATCATCTTGGAACATCGCTGAAAAGTAATACCTTCAATACCTCTGAATAAAGATCTATTTAAAAAATGTCTTGAAATCTCTGGAAACACCTGGAAAAGCCTGGAAACTCTTCTATACAAAATTTGTCGATCTTTGCTTTGTGGCAAACTTAACAAAACTTCATGTGGAAAACTTCACACTCAATCCAGTTGAAACCACTTGTTTTCTAATTGACAAAATAACAATGTATAAATAACCGTTACTTTAACGATATTATAAAATAGGTCTATCTTCAGCTATACCTCGCGATAAATTCACCTCAAGCGATGTTTTACACGCGATCTTTTTCTAAGTACATTCCCATAAATCTCCGTTCAACGATATTTTGAAATAAATCCCTTCCAAACGACACTTCAATGTACGTCATTTTTCAACCACGTTACCACATTCGCAAATGTTGCGCTCATCAACGATATTTCAAGAACGAGATCCTCGTTCGGCTCTCGCTGGGAAATTCCGAGGTAGACCCTTTTTCGATATCCAGTGATTATGTTTATACCGCGTTAAGCAGCGACCAGTCGGCGGACAGAAAAATACGCGAAATGCCACGAGCAAGATAAGGGACATGTAACGCGGACGTATTCAAAGCAGTTGCTCAATTCGCATGTACGTGCTTAACGAGAGTAGGTAACCGAGAATATATTAGACTCGTCGAGGTTATCAAGTGGAAGGTTGCATAATGGAAGGTAATAATATTCAGGGGAATATTCTAGTCAGTGTTTCAAGATGTCGTGCAGCTGCTTTTCACCAAGCGACGCCGCTTCTTATTGTCCGACGGGCTTTCGGGATCGGGCTGTGACTTTCTCGAAATCACAGCCCGGCCGAGAGCGATATCCGCTCGAGACTAATTGAATCAAACTGAATTCCACTTTAATCGACTGATTGTCATGCTTACGTAATCCCACTGAATTTTGCGATTCCACCAAGCGGAATTCATTCGCTCCGAATGGAACGTTACAAGGGAGAGCTTGTGGAGAGAATGGTTTCGTTAAAATCGCTTCAGACGTTCGTCATTAATTAGTGAAGGATTATTTTGTTTTCAATTGAAGTCCTATTTATAAGCGTATTGAAAAAGTAATGAAAGTATATCGAGATAACCATTTTATATAAAATGCATCTTATTGATCAAAAGAATAATGAAATAATTTGGTGCGGCACATTCGGCCCGCATGAGTTGTAGATGGCGCTTCTAGATGGTTCCGCTTGAGTTGTAGGTGGCGCACATTGTAGCATTAAATTCAAAGTATGCAGTTCGATGTACGTATAGAGATAAACAATTTTGAATTATTGATTAAATTGTTCACGATGGATTCTTGAATGTCATCAATCAATGGTGTTATTGAAAATTCTAAATTTTCTTTCATTAAATAATAAAAATTCAAATAGTTCATACAAATTTACATTGTGTCAAGAGGATTATTTTTGGATCGAATGGATAGTTGTAAAGAAATCGTTTCCACGAAAATGACTCTTTCATTTCACAAGAATTGTACAAGTCATAAGACAGATGCTCTACACAAGAATACGGGGTCAGATTTTTGCACTGCAATGAAGTTGCCGAAAAAAAAAACAATCAATAGCGAGATAACGTTTCAATTGGAAAGTGTTTTGCAAACTTTCGTCATTAGTTAATCGCGTTCTACTAAGCAATCGTTCGACCACGCAGAGATTGGTTTAAATTTTTTCTCCGAACAAGCCGCATAATTGGTAAAAGAAGTGGCTGAGTAATTAGACGCGCTTCTTCAGTTAGAATTCGCGAATATGTCCGAAAATAGACGAGCATGAAACGGCGAATCGTGGGAGTGGAGTGCGATGATATTTTCTATCAGACCGCGATAGAGAATGCGTTATCTGCGAGCATACCGCAGAATTTTCCGAACCAAGACCTAGTTTCGATTGCGACGCAATAGTCTCGCCGGCGAAGAGAAAGAAGTGGCCGAGGAAGAGAAAGAAAGATACCCGCGGTTTTCTAAAGGAAAATCTCCCGACTCGTTGGATCGATTCGTTGGAAAGTTTGGCCCACGATCGGTACCAAAATGCTCCACGTTTTCGATGCGCAAAAAAAAGTTCAATTAACTTTGAACTTTTGCAATCGCCAGTTGGAAAGCTTCGCGAGCCTGACGAGTAAACAAAGAGCTCTTAATCGAGTCGGCCGTTTCGGTCCGCCATTGTTGCGCGTCTCGGCGCCTTAATTCCTCCACGGAATTATTTGGGGCCTTTTTTTGAAAGTGAAAGTGCGCCTGCACATTCGCGAGTCACCTCGGGAGTTCATTGATACCGTGAATTCGATTTTACGAACCGGTTCGGAATTCTCGGTTACGACATCGAGCTGGGTTTTCGACTCGAATTGGCCATAAGCATATCACTTTCGAAATTTGAATGTACCTCGCTTTCGCGCCGACAACATTTCGTTGAAAAACACGCCGACCGCAACAGCGAATGACAGTGACGGCGGTATGGGATGTTGAAGAAAAATCCTTAAATGGAGCGTTTCTGATAAAACCTCTTTAATGTTACTAAGAACACTTTGAGGAACGATAAGTTTCGGAAAATATCAAGCCTATTGAAATGTTTCATAGGTTTTAAAGACGAAAGTATTTTGGAAATATACTTGTAAGGTTTTAAATTACATAGAAATAAAATTTATTATTAAGCTTAGTAAGAATGAAATTCGATGGATTTTTCTAAACATTTGAAGATATTTAGGAACACTTTGATAGAATTTTGTAGATCTCAAAATATAAACAAAGCTAGCGAAACTAGTAAAAGCTTTCAATTTCTTAAGAAATGTCCTAGTACATTCAAATCTTAAACCCGAAAATACCTTGAAAATTTTTAAGAACACTTCAACAACAAAGCAAGATTTGCAGTACTTTAGGAACACCTTAATAAAAAATACTAGATCTCAAAAGATAATTCATAACCAGCTTAGTAAATTTATTGGGAAACAAACTTAATTTGCATACAGAACGTCCAAATACTCTCAAATTTCAAGCCTCGAAGATACTTTAAGAACGTTTAAAAATAACAAAGTAAAAAGATGTGTTTCGGAACACTCAATTAGCGTTCCAAAACACTCGAATCGCCAAAACGAGACGCTGTTTCGCAATTCACCTGACATTCGGGGGGGAAAAAAGGGGCGATCTAATAAAGGCACGTTCGAAACGATCAATTTCACAAACGCGAGCACGGTAGCCGCGTTCGGATCGATGAATGGCCGGTTATTACGGGCGTAACAATTAATGCGAGCGTGGACTGGTTGTGAAAAATATCGTAATGAGTTGCAACGATTTCTACGGCTGCGTTTCATTCAGCCAATTGGCAACGTTCCCATATCAATTGCATTTCGACGAGGCAGTCGCGACTTGTCGAAGCGCACAAAGCCGGCTCGTTAGAAAGTTGGAGCGGCCGATCCGCGAGCTCGTCTGCTCGCTTTTTGCACCCCGCTAATTGTTTATAACGATCCCGAGTCGGGCGCGTTTCGTGCGTCGACGGGCGCAGCCCCTTTCGGGCCCCGGTTTCCGCGGACTCGATTGTGGTCACGCCTTGTTAAACTGATTTCAAGCATTACTTTGCGGATAATTACGATTTAGATTGTTCATTCCGGCCGAACTGCAATCCAATTTCGACGAAACTTTCCTCGGGATCGCGATAAGTTTTGCCGCGCGGATCTATCTTAGATTTAATAGACGGTTTAAAGGGATTTCAGAATTTCATTATGACCAGATGGGGATTTAATCAAATCCGCCAACAATTGATGACGTTTTCATCTAGCGGTAATGTAATTCCTCGGCGCATTCTTTTTTCCCGTTTTTTCCCCCCGTTTTTCCCTCTTTTTTCGCGGTCTTTCTCTCACTCGAGCGCGATGTAAATTGCGGGTATCGAGTTATTGAGTGTGAAATGTTTTAACGAAAGCGTTATTACGCGACTCGCGCGGCCCGCTATCGACGTTTGCGAGCTCGAAATGAGAAACGGCCAAGTGAATTCGAGGCATATTTTCGCCCGTCGACTGGCTAATCTAAATTAAATTCCGCTTCGGCCGACCTAATCAAAATGGGCCGCGTTGCCGGCTTCACAATAGCATGTTAATACAACGCAAAATAGAGTAAGAAGCGTACCGCTCGGCGAGTTATCTCTTAAACAAGTTGTACGTTCGTTGGGGAACAACGAACCGAAGATTTGTTAGCGCAGAATGATTAGTTGGCGGTTCGAGTTGGATGAAGATTCGTTTTTTCAACTTTGCAAATTTATAAATTATATTTAAAAATTATGGCGAACGAAAATAAAATAAGTTGCAGTTTTTATTATCAAAATGTGACGTTCTTGTTTAATTATATTTAATATAAATTTCTCTTACCAATAAACTCTAAAATTTTTATTGGAATTGTTTTTGTTTCTTTGATCCTTTATTTCATAAAAGTATTTTTTAAAATAAATTTATGATCGGGGAATTTTCGTTAATCAGTTAATACTTTTTTTTTGGGGAACTGTTTCGTCCCCCACTCACATTTTTTTGAGTGAGTCAATGATTTTTTCAATCCATCTATTGTTTATTCATCTTTTTATTATCGATGCTTGATTTATCTATTTCAGATAGGTGCGAGCCCCCGATCGAAGCGAGCTCGATTGACCGCCGGTCGTGAATAATCGGGCCGTCGAAACGAGCCCGAGGGAGGAATCGGGACGAATGACCTTTTACCTTTTATGCTGCCAGACGACGTGTGTGGAGTCTGCGGTGCGTGTGACGTCAGCGGTAACGGAGATCCAGACGAAGTCGCGGAGTGTTCCAGCTTGGAAGTCACCGCGCTCCACATTTCGAACATATTGAACGCCGTGGTGACGGGTTTCTCGGGGGCAGTCTTCCGTCGAGCAGCACTTCGCGAGCGCTGGTCGACCGTGTCACATGTCAGCCGACCTCGTCTGCCCGCCGGAAATCCCCGTAATCCACCCCTTCTTTTCACGCCCCTTTTTTCTCGCCTTTCGCTTACACTTGAACCTCCGGTATCTGCAAAACAGACGGTCAGTTGCGAAGCGCTCTTCCAACCGACCTTTTTGCCCCTGGATCGACGCTGCCTCGTTTGCGTTCACAATGTCAACTTCTTGGCAATTTTCGGAGCACGGCTTGCGGACTCGGATTGGGCGGTGGATAAGAAATCAGTCTTTTTTTTTTCTGTTTTCGTTTCAATAGCGTTCGCGACTCAGTTGAATTAAACTTTTGACATGGAAACAAGGTGGGAATTCAGAGAAACAGGATATTCGAAATGTTTGCGATTTGTTGTGTAGAAATTACCGTTATTTAGTATCGAATGAAAAATTAATCTGACTATTATAAACAATGGCAATTTTTAACGAGAAAAATTGATAAGTTTTAATGTATTTATATGCAAGTTTTTATTTTTATTAGCTATACTTAGTTGAATTTGACTCGTTTTTTTATCGCAAATGAAATTTTCTAAATTTAATAAATTTTTCCGTCCAGTTTCTTAATTTCAATGACGCTTTTATCTCGTTTTTCGTCTTATTCGAATTAAAATCTCAAAACTTGAAGCGTACCTTCATTCCAAATGACCCGAGTAAAAAAAAATTGATCAATTTCCGATCAAAAATTGATCAAAGTAAATAGATCGAAATTAGATCGATCGAGTGACACCTCTGCAGATATCTAATAACTATATTTTTTGATCAGATAAGTAAGCATGTAAAAGAAGAATATCTTTTTGGATCAAATATCGACGGATTATCGATTGGATGTCCACCGAAAATTGATCGAAAATTATCAATAGAATGTCGATCAAACATTGATCGAATGTTGACCAAAAATCGATTGAAAACGTAGATCAAACATTTTAATTTGGGATGCTCTGCAATTACCCCTGATGTTTT
>JABFOV010001930.1:0-22240 GCA_022817685.1 Aradophagus sp. ZL-2020 | reverse complement strand
CCGAGACACATCTGTAGAACAGAGAGATAGTTATATAGTGATAGCGAGCTACCAAGAGGAATGCCAGAAGAAGAGCAGGCGGGGGGCGTGTGCAAAGAGGAAAAGGGGAGACGACGGTCGATGTGCCAGCAAAAGAGAAACAAACAGAGCAAGCGAGGGGAGGACCGGAGAGGCTCCTCACCGTGCCAATTTGTACCGGGAAGCAGCGACACACGAGTCACATCTTTGTACCCATCGGCCCCCCCCCCCCTCCTGCCATTTCCGTGCCTTTTTATCGTGCATTTTTCATCGGCCCGCCAAGGCAATTGTCCCTTTGCTGTAACTTTTAGCTCGCGACGTGATTAAAAATAACGACGATTTGCTCGCTGAATAAGGCATGATATCAACCTTCCCCTCCTCCGACGATCCCTTTTTCTTTCGTTTTTAATTAGACAGACACTACAAAAGGAAAACCGAAACGTGACCGAAATATCGGCCTTTTTTCGAGCTAATTCGGAAGTTAACACCGAAGCTGTAAAGGCTTTCCAGACTTAAAAGGTTCTTTTGAAACTCAATTTTTTAAGGGAATTTCGTACTTTTACATTAAATAAAGGCAAGATGTTGAACGACTCATGATTGGTATTTTTGTTGTTGTTATTAATTTGTTATTAATGGCTAAGTTTGATAAGTATAGTTGCTTCGAAAAGAATTGTTATAACTGAATTCAAATGTTGCAAGCATTTTTTCGTTGAGAAACATTTTTCCGCGGGCTTTTGTTTACCGAGGAAATTAGATCGCGGAATGTTGGCCGAGAGGTCAGGATTGTAATGAGATGCTGTTTTTCTACTTTCGCGGAATTACCGGGTTCAAGTCCCGACCTCGCAGAGTTCGCAGACAGAAAGATAAGACCGGTGAATGTTATTTTAAAGTGGATCAAAGTGTTTTATGAGTTCTGAAAGGGTCAAAAAAAAGTAATGTAAAAAGGTTGTGCGATGAGAAACTTTTGATCGAATTTTGTAGAAAAAATTGTATTTTTTTATCATTTCTTCGTTTTTCACGCTTTTTCGTATTATTTTAAACCAATTAGAAATTGTCTAATTTTTTCTTCATAAACCCTTCGATAGCTAGTTCAACGAAAATTTAAAAAATAAATCAAAATCAGTAATGCATTTTCGTTAATTTAAAAAGTTGTTAAAATAAGAAAACCTTCCACTGACTTACGTATTAAACGTCAACACGCGACGTATTAAATATGTATAATCACAGAATGTTAATTTCAGTTCACTTTTTGCTCTCAATAGCAACGCGGGAAAGATTAATGTGTGAACGAGTGCACCTTGTGTGTTCAAAGTCGAAACATTTCGGGCGATTAGTGCGCCACGCGTGCAAATTACACTTCTTGTACGTCGAAGCTCGTGGCGCGATAATTCATCGAGGAAAACGGCGGCAAAAGTTGCGCCGAGCAATTTTCTAATCCTTGACCCACATTTCGCCGTTTCTTTCGCGACTTTGAAACGAGATTTTGATAAAATCGAATTTTCGCGCCTCCCCGTCCCTCCCCCAGATCGATCTCGCGATGCATGAATAATGGCAAGCCGCTTATTCCAAGTTTGACTACGTCCGAGAAGTTTCCGCGAAATGGAGCGCTGGACTTTTTCAAAACAATTAATATGAAATGAAAAAACGACACTCTGACGTGAAATAAATTTTTCATTTTCACGAGTCGCAACTTTTGCCAACGGGTTTTAACTTCAGCCAGAAGTTGTTAAACATTAATTGTTTTTCGAATGCAAATTCTCCGTCCATAAAAAATCGATGCCATGAATGTCAAGTGCGGTGGCGTTTGATGCGAGCAATGCTTTATTCAGGTTGAAACTTTTCGTAAGTTGATTGCGGTGGACGAAGTATTTTTCTAGCAATTAAAATGAGACTTTTCTTATGAATGAGACGTGCATAAATTATTGCTCGGATTATACATTTCGTGTATTTCACGTGCATGCCAAATACCAATGTTTATTAGTTAATAAAAAATAAACCCGATTCATTTTTATATATCAAATGACAACATTTTTGCAAACTTTGTTTTGGCAAAATAAGTCTACAGATATTCATTTATCGGTGAAGAAATGTTTTTATTATACGATATCGATAAATTATTTTTTATTGTATCTATCAATTTTATGTGCGAGAAGTATGCAACGTTTATTTGCAATGAATTTTTAATGAAGTATCATTTCGTCTATCGACAATCAAAATCAGAACTTGAATTTATATCTGCGCGATATAAAATGAAATAATTAATTGTGTTCGTTTACTTTCTTCGTTGGAAGTATATCTTTTTCGGTTGCAAATTTATCGAATTTGGAATTCGTTGCAAATAAACGTTGCAAACTTCCTGCGCATTTAATTTTTTCATTTCTCAATATTCAAACACACAAAATAAATTTGTATCGTACAATAAAAATATTTATTCACTGATAAATAAATATTCGCAGACTTGTTTTACAAAAACCGATTGACAAAAAAATGTTGTTCTGCAATATCCAAATTGTATTGGTTTTATTTCCATTTATTAATTAACGTATGAATGTGAAGTTTTCCACGTGGAAATATCCACACGATATAAAAATTGGAAAATATTAAATAAAATATGTGAAATACAAGTATGTATTTAAAATCTGCTTTGAATTTATTGTTAAAATATACATCAAATTTGTTCAATTATTTCAAAAGTTCTAATCACGTGGATATTTCCACGTGGAAAACTTGACATTCATAAATGACGTTGGAAACTTAGGGCGCTAAATGTTGGCAAAAAGTGTTGGTGAAGAGGAAGATGAAATGGGTCCCGTACCTGGACAGGTGAAGGAAAGTGAAGAGTAGGCGCTATGCGAAGACATCGACGGGGACAGAGGGCGCGCGAGCGGCGACTTGGACGGCGCCGGTTATTCCCCGACGGCTGCGGCGCTATAACGACGCGCACGGCAATTTCGTACTTTCTGTCATTCGTCGCACGCCGCGCTCTTAAGCCGCTTTGCACACTAAATATCCGCGACGGCGACGTCGCCCTCGTAACTGGCGTTCACTTTTAAAGCCCACTGCAAGACTCGTAAACGGTCACTACCGAAAGCTGCGTAACAAATAACACTTGCTTACGAATGGTACCGGTTGTTGGGATTTTATTTTTGAAGAGAAAAGGAAAGAAAATTATTTGTAGATTGAGTCAAATAATAAGAGTCACGATGTCAATAACAATAAAACAATAGTAAAAATAATAATAATAAGAGTAATAATAAAAGTAAAAAAATAAAACATGAGTAATAACAATGATAAAGGGAAAACAATGGAATAATAAAACGAAAAAAGCAAAAAACTGTTTGAAAGGTTTTGAAAATAACAACATATAGTAATGATATTCAAAGTCCACTTTCTTTCTTTTTGCAATAATCTAACTTTTCGTTTTTTGAAATACAAGACAATGAATACTTTATCATTATTTTATAGACAATAAAAAAAATTAGATTTTAAATTTGAATACCTTTGTTTTGGTTCAGTCAGCGTGCGTGAAATTGTGCTGACAAATAAATAAGCGCAAAAGCTGATTTAAACAAAACACTTTCCATATTTTTCAAATTGTTTAATTCAGCTGAAACATATTTCACCAAGATATTTTTTCGTTAACGTGTATAATCATTTGAACTCTGTATAGTTTTAACGAATACGTTCGTAAATCAGCACAATTTCCATTTTCACTGAATGTGAATACAAAGTCGAAGGAAAAATAAGATAAAAATAATCATTCCGACAACCGAAACAAACGTTTTCGCAATCTAAATGGCAAACGGGACAACTCGGTCTGATTACGGCAATTTCTTGATTCTCTTTCGGAACTCGGCCGATGATAAGTGCTGCTTTTTTTCTCTTTTTTTTTTTGCTTCTTTTTTTGGCAAACGTCATTATCGACCAAGCCATACAGAGATTTTTATTTACCTCAGCAACTCGAGTGCCGAGGCAAACAGAAAGAGTTAAGCGTATTTGTCTACATTTTTCCGGCCGTTTCTCGGGAGGATGTAGGAATAAAGGTGACATCGCTACACGAATGCGTCCTTTTTTTTGTTTTTGTTTTTTCATAGGACACAACCTTACTGCGCTTGAAATTGAATCGCCCGTCCGTGAAGTTGCCCGCGAGATTTATTTCCGAATGATGTTGCTGCTATCGACTTATCAATGACAATTTATCAGCGAGAGTGTTTATAGAAAATTTAAGAAACAAAGGCGAAAGAGCAAAATTGAAGTCTTTTTATTTCAAATACATGCTGAAAACGTATTTCATTTTGAATTATCAAAAGTATCCCAAATTCTAACGAATCAAACGACATTACTGTTTTGGAAATTAATAAATTTAAAACGAGATCATATGGGTCTGACAGACCCAGATACAAAAAAGTAAACCTTATTTTTTGTATACATGACAAGTATAGGCATTTAATTTTCATAACAATTTTTATGTGCTCTTAATTAAATTAATCGATAAAAAGAAATTAGAAATTAATTTTGAAAAAGCTCCAACTTTTTCATATAAACATATTTAACAACATTTCAAGAAAAGTTACGAGTGTAAAAAAGAGGAAAAAATGAAAATAGAAAGAAAGGGACAAAAAGTGAGAGAAAAACCAACTATTGGAATTCAATTGAGGAAAATTACGACGATTTGTTACAACCGAGTCGCGAACCAATAAAACCTACGCGATTCAACGAACTCGCGAAAACATATTTCAGGGTGATTTGTTTTTGCGATAAAGCTTTTGAGGAAGACGTTGATCGTGAGAAGCAGCTATCGCTGAACTTTCGCGAGTGAGAACCTAATCACGTTGATGGATTGAAACGGGAACTGCCTTAAAATAACTCGCGTTCGTTAACTGCGAAATTTTCGCGGGGGGGAGGGGGTTAAGCGGACGATGAAAAAGGACAAGATGATCGTGTTTAGCGGCGCTAAACACGTCACAGTGACGTGCGCTAAAAATGTTGCAAACAAAAAGACCCGCGTCAGAAGTTGCTTCCATTATCGATTATTCATATTTCCCGCGATGAAATGCGCCGGTGATGAAGGCGGAAAACACGCGAATCCGATGACCTGTTGTACTTTTTTTTTGTCGCTATTTTTGTCGACGGATTATTTTGCATCATTGTACACTCTTTTTTTCTACTCTTCTACTTTTTTCCTTTTGCTTTTTTTGCATTTTCTTCATGGCGTAACGATCACATTAAATTGATTATCGAGTGCAAAAGTTGTGAATCTGTCAAATGCAACAAAAACGTTTAACAAACGGAATCAGTTGATGGGAGTGCAGTGAAAACATCAATGGTATAAGTTTAGAAAAATTCATTGCAATTTATCAGCTTCGATATTTTTATACACAGAAATTTGTTGATAAAAATGTTGTTTTAATTCGTCTATTCATGACTTCGACTATTCAAAGACAAAGGCAAAGATTTCCATCGTGAATGTCTTTGAATGTAAAATGAATTGAAGCTATTTGATACGACTTGATGAAAACACGGTTTTTTTATTTCCTCACTTTGCATTCGCTTTTTAATGAAATATAATTGAAAAATATCTCGCGGCCGCGTTTACCTTTAATCGAAAGCTTACGCTGCAGTCGCGCAGTACTGTATGCTTTATCAATAACGAGAATCGACACTCTCGGCGGTAATAAGTGCCGAATGTGCCGGCGCTTTTTTGCCCGGCGATAGCAAGTAACGCGAAAGTAGCGAACAATCGTCCAAAATCGACGCGAACTCAATGAAATTTAATCGTATTTCATTACAAAAGTTCCAATCGATACTCGCATTCAAGATTAACTTGCAAAGATTTTCGATTAAAAAGTTTTTTCGTTGCTTTGTGTTTTAATAAACTTTCTTTTTTGTATCTTTTTTCAAGAAAAATGTGAATGAATGAATAAACAAATAAATAAACGTGTGTGTGAAAAATAATATAAAATGATTTGCCATTTTAGTTTATATTCAAGACAATTACATGAACTTTGTGTCACATTCAGCAAAATGTATGTGTGTGAAGTTTGCCACACGACAAACGCCACGAGTTAAGAACTTCGGGCAAAAATGGGAAGCTGAAATAAGAGAAATGTGACAATGCACGTGCGTTTAGATAAACTATTATACACGTGATTATTAAATACACGTGTATTCTTGATTCTCATATTTGAAACTTGTATTTGTTCCGAGTTTATAACTCGAGGCAGGTAGCAAACTACACATACGTACGGAATGCTACAAAGCCGACGTAAATTATTACGTAGTCGATGTAATTCCGTGCGAGTTCCAACGGCGAACAACAAGTTAACTTTGTTCAATGTGAAGTTGGCGTATAATGGCAATTACTTACAATTTAATCTACATTTTTGTTAGAAAATTAACGAAATTATTGTATTGCGCAAGTGCGTTATATTGTGTATTGAGTGTGAAAAAATAATGACGATAAAGAATCCGTTTACAGCAAGTGGATATTCCACATACATCATCCATTATGTCGGATGGAATTATCTTGTGATAAACGATTCGAAAGAAGCATTTTCGAAGTGCACTATCTACAAAACCACTCATCGTAATTGCATTCAATTCGGTTTGAATAGACATCGACGATAAAAGAAATTCACTTGCGGCAAATATTTTTCTCCGCCAATCGATGAATGTTTGTTATGTAATTATTGAGTATTGAATGAAAGAAATTAACACAAAAGAGATTAATAGTGCGATAAAAAGTAATCTACTTGCTGAAAGCGGAAAATATTTGTTATTAGTTGTGGACGATTATTGAATTGATTTTTTTCAACTATCGCCCATCCCTAGTGATATATTACACAACGCAAGCAATTAATTATCGTAAATCAGTCGTTTACGATGAAACAATTCGTCTTGACTGAAATGAGCTGTGAAAAGAAGCTACACTGTTTCGTCAAGATTGATCGGCTCGCGTGACAATGACCATGTATTTCGGTCAAAGAACAATGTAAATGATTTCCGTCACAGCGGCCGATATTAAAGCCGGCGGTGAGAGATTAAAAGCGACAGCGACGCGCGTGTCGGCGGGGCTGATTTTGACGAAAATCCGCGGAGGTCGGTGAATGGACCCCGCCCGGGCTGCGTGTGGCCACGCGCCAACCCAATGATACGCATTGCTGCTACGGATGAGCGATACATTTCAAAGAGTTGGAACACGAATCAATAAACTTGTTTGCCCGCCTGACGATCGTTGATCAAAAAATGTCACGTTATGATACACGCTCTTGTGGCACGGGGTGGAGTCATTTCGCAAATATAACTCAATCACTGATCGCGAATGTACAATTATGCTATTCAATACTCGATGAAATGAAAAGTGAAGAAATAAACGGTGGAATTGTTTCGAGAGAACAATCAGTTTTATTTGCATGAAGTATGTCACGTGGAAAATTGTGAGAGAAGTGAATAGAAAAAAAAAAAAATTAACATATAAGTGTGTATTTGTTTATTTCAATAATGATCTGGAATGATAAGTAGATACGGTTTTGATAATAGTAGATACGGCAGGAAGTTTGCAACGTTTATTTGCAACGAATTACAAATTTTATAAATTTTCAATCAAAAAAGAATGTTCTAACGAAGAAAGTGAACGAAAAAATTTGTTGTTTCATTTTATATCGTGCTGATGTAAATTTAAGTTTTGATTTTGATTGTTGATAAACAAAATGATATTTTATTAAAAATTGGTTGCGAAGACACGTTGCAAACTTCTTGCGCATCGACGCAACTAACTTCAGGTACATAAAAATTGTTGCTTTAAATTTTTGTTGAATTTTTGTTTCAATTATTTGCACTGTATGTTCATATTAGACATCATGTTTCATTTAACTCTCCATTAATAAACTTAAAAAAATAAAACTATAAATTGACGATGCATTTTTTCATTGATTCTTATTGTACTCTATTATAATCCTGGATAACTTAAAGTCTCATAAACGATCCACAAATGAACTCACGTAAACAACAAAATTATTTCGCGTGGATACTCAAACGCGTTAACAACCCACTTTCCTGGACGTTTTCGCGAAATTCATTCACACCCAACATTCCGCCGTTGATCGGCGCATCTCACGCCGATTACACATTTATAACATTCCCCGGCATAATTCACGGAAATCATAACATTTATACGTCATTTATCATCGCAATATCAAATCGCAAACTCGACTCCGCGATATTTCACCAACTTGGCGACGAATCATGGAACACAGACGAAAAATTTTTCGTGCCCCGGTCGGGGCCAGGGGGCGGTTCAATTTATATGATAATATTTTGCATCGGCAATGATTTTCGTCGTTGGACATAATAATTCAGTCGGTCGGCCGTTTTCGGAAAGTCGTAAATTTCTTTCCGCGAAAATTCCGCCCCGATGAATTACCGCTCGATCCGGTCGCGCGCGTGACGAAAGAACGCGACGACGTAAGTGTTCCGCCCGGGCAATTAATCATCGCGGCCAATCCGTTAATTAACGAGCGCCAAAATTCGCGACAAAACTCCGCTCAAATGCGCCGTTACGTCGCGCGGCAATGTTTGCGCTCGACATCGATCGTTGCACATTAATTGACGTTAATGCGAAACGAGCAGCGCGAATACGCTGCCAAGCTTTTCGGTTGCGAAACACGCGTTTACGAGGCGGAAGCGTTCGTTTTCGGCGATAATTTATGGCGAGTTGAATTGGTTTTGCAGCAATCGATATTTTCGTTGTATACTCTTTTTGCACTTATTTAAGTATTTATAATCATATTCATAATCATGAAAATAAGTATTCATAATTATAAGAAATAATGGATATAAACAACTTTAAAAAAAAGATACGTACAACCGTTTTTTATAACAGAGTTATTGAATTTTCAAAACTGAATGTGAATACCAGAAATGTGCAAGCGATGTTTTGTGAACAATTTTTTACATGCAAAATTAATATCGAATTTTCGTAACTAAATTTGCATACACAAAATGTGCTAGAAGAATGTCGGAAACTTCAGGCAGCGTTAAACAACCGATGTTTCAGTTTTTCAGAAAAAAAAAGATATTTTTTTATTATCAAAGAGATACATTACAGTTTTTCATAAAAAAAAAAAAAAATAAATGTAAAAAGTGTTTCCCCATATATAAGATTTTAATTCACTTTGAACAATGTATTATTTTCATTTGTATTTCTCAATAAAGATAAATAAAATAAAAAAAGCACTTATGCACGAGATTAAAAACCAACTATTTCCGTTGTTGTCTTTAAACACAACGTATCGCATTACTTCGTTTCAATTTCGCTTCGTCGTCGTGCGCGAAGCATTTCAGCAAGAAGCTTCGTTTTAAAGCGCCACTAATCCCGACCTTTGACTGCTCGCAAAAAACCGCGCAGCCAAGCAACCCCATTCATCTCCGGCGATTTCATCGCGACCGCGAGGGCTCGGGCTCGGAAATATTTTCGCGCGTCGAGCCGACGCTCACGTCGTCGAACGTGAGCGCGTCGCCGGCGCTACTTCCTTAACGTTGGAGTGCACTACACCGCGCTGTAAGAATTTCCGTGAAATTAACGTGTGTTTCGGTTGAATGCAAATTCGAATTCCAAGGTGAAATCTCACTGAATCTTCACCTTACACCTTACTTAATCAATAAAATTTTAAGTTTTTTTTTACATCAAATAAATTTTTTTGAAAAATTGATAATTATTGAAATAACAAAAAAAAGGGAGGAAAAAATCACATTTAAAATAAGTAAATAGACAATTTCAAAATACAAAATTAAGAACGCAAATTTGGATTTTCGATTTCGATTTTTTGAATTAAATGGCTTTCATATTTTTTGCACTTACAATTTTTCCATATTGAAATTCAACATTAAATATTCAATATCCATTAAGATTTGTTGAAAAAATAAAGCAAATTTTTTATTCAAATACATTTCAGATTTAAATATATTATTAACACCCCTTATCGAATCGAATCTAAAATTCGATTCGCTCGTTTTTCGATCAACGTTCTAAGCCTAATTAAATTTACAACGTTTCATCCCGCAAATAGAACGATCGAAAAACTCGTTGCAATTGACAAAGGCGTCAAAATCCAGGAGAACGTTGCTCGTCGCGCGTTGTAAATTGCACAGTCCGAACGAAATTTCGAGCTTCGGATAAGTCACAATACACCCCTATTTTTCACTCCACATTTTTACAATCCCTTTCGTCGAACCACTTCACCCGTTTCACTCCCCCGCGACTCGTCCCTCTCCATGGCGATTTCCCCGGCACAAAAACAGCTATTTCCAAGGACCCTTCCCGTTTTTGAATAAACTTCCCAAAGCTTCCACGCGCGTCTCACTTAAGGAACCCCAATTTTACAGCAACTTGACACTTTCAATACAACACGAATGTAGCCAAGAGATATAACGGATAAATCCTTGAGATAGTTCGAAAATACAATTTTAATAAATACTACAATACATAAAATAATAAATAAAAATCGAAAGGTGTTATCAGTTGCAATTAATCAATCAGTGATCGATCGAAAACTGTCATACTAACAGTGCGCACTCTTTTGTTAAGAATTTTCCTTTTATCGCCGGTTTATTTCCCAAATTCGTCAACATTCTCACGAAATCTGTGAATAATAAATGGAAGATGCGTCGATCGTTTCACCTTAAAACGTCCACAAAGGGGCTTTCGCCGGTGAAAGCTCGGCGCGCGTCGCGGTCGCGCCACAATCACGGCTTCGATCGAATCGAGAGGGTTCGTGCACTGCGTCGCGGGGATGTTGTCTCCGTGCCGAGGAAGAAGAAGAATAAGAAAAAAAGCACGGCAAGCCTTGCCGCGGGTTTTGCGGCACGATTGCGCGCGCGGCTCGGTAGGTGCAGCTCGCGAGGAGGGCTGGCGAGCGACTATGCCGCCGGGTCGCGCACGCTGCGACGCTCGGAGATAAGCCGGGCGCGGGGAGTCGACGGAACAGAGACAAACGCGCCGAGATGAAGCGTGGGAGGGCGAGAGAGACGACGGACAGAGTGAGACGGGCCGAGGGAGGAAGAGGACGGACGGTCGGCGAGAAGGAGATGGACAGTGGGACGAGGAATGTACGAGAGGGACGGAGAGAGGAAGTTGGAAGTGGCCGAAAAATCGGACTGACAACGATTATGTGCAAGAAGTTTGCAACGTTTATTTGCAAAACGAATTTTTAATGAATTATCATCGACAAAATCAGAAGTTAATTTTATATCAGCGCGGTATAAAATGAAGCAATTAATTTTTTTGTTTACTTAGTCGTTAAAGGTATACTTATTTTTGATTGAAAATTTATGGAATTTGGAATTCATTGCAAACTTTTTGGTTTTTTTTTTTAATGACGTTTGTCACAAGTTTATACACGTCGAGAATCTTATTTTCAGAAAATATTATTTTTCCTTTGTAAAAAAAATGTTTCGTTAGTCCTTTCGAGGTCTCAATGACAAAATATGTTGAAATGCTTGGAAATTGTTTTTTTATGCGAAGGAAAAATCTCGATATTGTTTTATTGGATAAATAAATACATGAGGATAATGTCAATTGCGCGCTCTTTTTCAATTTAACTTATTTTGATGAAAATAAGCGGATGATTAACGTTATAATTTCTTTCGAACAATGGTCTGATTCAAACTTCACAATAACGTAAGATTTGATTCAAACATTTTCAAATTTACACCACATTTTGAACGAGATAAGAAAACGAAACACTTAATAAAATAAAACACCGGCGGATAAGGACAGAAAACAGAAGCAGGAAAAACAAACGTAAGAGGGAAAAAGATGGAGCGACGTGGCGCACGTTTGCACACTTCATGTGTACAAGTGTGTACACGTAGGTGGGCGTGCGTTGGCGCGTGAGAGCTTACGCGGCGCAGGCGCACTAGCGCCACAGCGATTGTTGTCTCGCGCGCCCTCTACCGGCTCGTCGACGTTGTTTCTCGGCGCGCAAGAAGCATCATCGTTCTAATGATTGACGGCTTTGAGCGACGAGAGCCGACAGGTTTTATGGTGTCGTATTGTGAGCGCCGAGATTTTGCTGCTTGAGTGAACGAATTCAAACTGAGAAAGTAGATGGCGCCAGCGGAGCAAGACATTCGACCGTTAAAATACCGTTTATTTGTATTTAGTTGTAACAAATTTAAGCTCTGGTCGTAAAAAGTTAAATTATGGGAAAAATAATATCTTTGATTCAAATTATGAAATTCCCCGCGTTTCTCATTAAACTGTAATGAATGTGTCCGGAAAAGCGACGCATAAGCGCGATAATATCGAAAAGCCATTAAGAAAAGTGTCTAAAAAGTCGTATCGAAAATTGCGATTTCGGATTCGGAAATTGCCAAGGTAATTAAGTAATTCCAACAAACGTGTCGCGTTACAGGTTCAATTTGCAAGGGCCACAATTTATATGCATAATTATGATGATAAATTTGCGCATTTTCAACAAAGTCATAAAATCGCCGGCGAAATTTATCAGGAGACCGATCTGGCCAGCAATTATGACGGTAAATTTGTCGGGGCGAAATTTAAACGAATGATTATGGACCCTTCGATTGGATTTGACGATAAAAAATACAATGTCGCCGAAAGTAATGATGTTTGGATTTCGTTCGACGGCTCGACAAAACATAAGTGATTTCATATCGGACTGACTCGACCGTTTCCTCTTTTGAAAGCAAGTTGAGTTTTCGAATCGAATGTGACGGCTTGGAACATAAGTCGAAAAAAAAAGGTTGACCGAAAAGGGTCTGCGTTTGCTCATGTTCAACTTTTTCTTGTATAACGAAATATATAAATAGTAAATTATTTGTATATTAAATAATTATTGATCATAATTAGTATTTAAAAATTGATTATTAATTAAATAATACACTTAAGGTTGATATTCAATTATAAATAAATTTAATCCAAAATAAATATTGAAATAAGAAACCAGATTTGAAATCTGACAAAAAATTTGTAAATGTGAAACTATGCCGCAAGGCAGCGATAATAAAATTATTCAAACATCAAATATTAACAGAACATTGTTTCTCGTAACAATGTCCGTTCGTTTACTTGAATCAAACAAGTGATGAAAGCGATTAAGCACAAATTGGTAAATGAAGTGGAGCGCCAAACGAAGGCGTTGCGCTTGATTAAAATTTGAAAGAATGATCTAATTAAAATTAACCATCTCGCGTCATTGAAACATCGTTCGAAATCCGCCACGTGGAGCGGAGATAGTAAATATTTTCGAATAATTGTCGATCAAAAAGTTTGCGGAAATCCAATCCACTTGTCTCCACCCTTTCTTTATCTTTATTTTTTTTTTTTTTTTTTTTAACTTTGCTAATTACACCAAATTATTAAGAGGAGAATATCTCAAGTCGCGGAAATAAAGTTCAATTTAAAATGCCGGGAATTCGGTAGTAAATGCCGATAATTTTATGGTAATAACTTTATAAACTTGTTAACAGAAATTCTAAGACTTTAATGCGATGATGTTGGAACGAGGAAGAAAATGTTCACCATAATTTTACAAGAGAATAAATCTATTCTGCAAAATCTGTTGAGCCTGTACATTTAAAGCATTTACTGGTCGACAATTAAATAATTGTTTTTAAAATATGATATTTATAACATGTATCTACTATATAATAATTATTATAAATTGATAATATCATTTTCATCATTTGATACTATTCCAGTATTCAATCTAAAATGACCTTGATTTTTTGAAATTGAAATTGAAATGTTCATTATTATAAGATTCAGGACTTTATTTTTTTTTTGAACGATTTGCAATAACGTTTGGCAAGAAAGAGGTTAATTCAATTAATTTAATTAGTTAATGTAAAGAAAAAAAAAATTTAATTAATGAATTTAATTACATCGTTTTCTTAATTAGTAACGTTTTACACGCAACTACGATCATAAAACAATCAACTTAATTGAATTGTTGACAAAAACGAGTGGAAAAAATTAACGATATTGCTGAATATATATTTGCGAATTGAAATTCATCGGTTGGTTAATTGGTAAAAAATGTGAATTAATTAATGAAGTACCAATTTCCGCGAGCCTTTCCATTCGGCTTTTCAAACACAACGACCACAATTGAGTCGTTTAACTCGATTTCATAACGTCGAAGTAACTGCAAATGGAATATAATTTCTAACCCGGCCGGATTTTATTAGATTTGGTTGGCCCCGACCAGACCTTCCACTCGCTCTCGGACGTAAGACATTCGAAACTTCCGTCCGACGCTAATTGGTTATGAAGTTTTACTAGTAGCTATTGCGCGATTCCGTTCAGTGGCGAAACAGCCGAAAATGTCGCAAAAACAAGGAATATGAACGTAGACGACTTTGACCGTTCGACATGGTTGCAACTGAATATAATTTTTTTCGATTTTATCGAGATATAATAATATAATAATTATAATAAGGAAAAAGAAATGATAATAATAATAATTTTTGTCAAATGAAAACTATTTTTTTTTAAAGTATGCATAGTAATAATGTTTTCATTTCTTTAAGCAATGTTTTAACGTAAATGTTCTTATTTCAATTTAATCTAAAAATTAAATGTATTATGTAACTAAAAAATTTCACTTTCGAATGAATCGAATGAAATGTATTCGCAATTTCTGAACTTTACGAATATCGTTTTCCGATATAATGAATATTTTCTTTCAAATTTCTTTTGAAATTACGATAACAGTGTGTCCTCAAAATATAAGTAACTCCTCAGGCATGAATTCCAGTTGAACAGTATTGGTCATTTTCTTTTTGCGTGTGTTGGTATAACGTGATACTTTAAAATAATAATCAATCAAACGCTAACAATCAGTCGTTAACAACGACGGATAATCGAATGGACAATACGGAATCGGCGATTAAAAACGATGAATCGGAATCAGTCGAATGAACGCGATCTAATGAAGGTAATCGAATGACGGGACGACGAGCTAATGAAAGTTAATTGGGAAATGTGATTAAAATTTTGTCAAACGCGGAAAAAGTTTGGTCGCGAGTTTTCTTTCTGTTAAACTTCAGTTTCACAAGCTTATACGTACTTTTTATTATAAATATTATATTCGTCGAAAATTAAAATTGTAAATTTTTTATATTTGAATAAACATAAGCGTTTCCTTAAATTCTCTGAGTTGTTTTAGTTATTTATATGAATTTACTGTCAATTGAATTTATACCGATTCGGAGTTCACTTTTTTAAATTTTTCCACGTTGCAAAAAAAATTTTAAAACACTGTTTACCCAAGTGGACGCGCGAAGACGAACGACCGATTTATAATAATTGAATGACCGAGCCGATAAGGATCGCGAATTGATAGCCACGATATCGAAACGCAATAAATAAACCGCCGCGATAACAGTTAACAATACCAATTCTATCTAATTTTTTTTAACTCGCTTTCGTTAATTTGTCTACCATATGTGAAGGAAGTTCCAAACGTTTTTTATCAATGAATTCAAACTCAGAAAATTTTTCAGTTTAATTCGTTGTCACGTTGTCTACTATTAGTTGAAAAGCTTTGAATTATAGCACAAAATCTTCTAAGTAATTATGTTTCACTTAATTTTACATTTTCCTATATTTTTTGTACAAAAAATTGTAGAAAAAAATGGATAAAAAAATTGTACTTTGTACGCTTTTCTCCAAGTTCGAATTTGTTATTAAAAAAATGTTTGGAACTTCCATCACATATCAGTTCACTTTGACCTCTGTTTTGTTTTGATTTCATATACTGATGAACTCTAAATTTTCTTTGACCTTTACCTTTACTTCATTTGTTTGTTTACTTGTTGATTTGATTCTTTGTTTTGTTTTGATCGTGTGCTTCTGTTTTGATTTCGTTCATTAACTTGTTATTTGTTTACTTTAACCTTTTTGTTTTAATTTCCTTCATTCTGTTTAGCCTCCGCTTATTTTGCTCGGCAATCAGTTTACCTTCCGATTTCCTTCGAATAAACATAAACAATTATTCATTTACGAAGTACGCGGGACAAAAACAAAAATCTGACGAATGATGAAAGGAAGATTGTTTTTCTCCCGCTAAAGCAAAATGAACAAATAAATCCGACGCTTGTCAAATGGATTATAAGCGTTCGGGCAACAAAGCCGAAAAAGCGAAAACAAAAAGGAGCGCGCACAAAGAAGCCATTGTGCGGGCGAATAAAAAGTTATTCGGCTTTATTTTGTTTAGACGCGACACGTAAATGAATAAATTATCAAGACCGAGCGTGGCAAGTGAAAATAAATTAAAGCTGAGCCCGAAATACAAAAAGTAATTGTCCTCAAAATTGTTGGACTTGCGTTTGCATAACTCAATTTTATCGATTACACGCGCGCTCGATTTATTGTTTTATCGCAATACAATCAAGCTGATTGCGCCCGAGGTATATTTTTCGTCCCTAATTAGTCTCGCGGATTTAATTATCTGCGACGATAAAAGCCCCAATTTTTGCATCGACCAATTCAATCGATTTCCGCGAAAGTAAATTCGACCAAAAAATAGGCAGTCGTTGGCAGAGACGTGTTTGGAAATCAAAGTGGGGAAACTTTCCGCGCCGATTAATCCGCAAGTGATTGCGGCAATAAAAGTGCCGGCGCGGTCGACATTGCGGACGACTTTGCGCGCAATGGTTTGTTGGAGAAATTTTTATGTTTAAGATAAAACGTCGATCTGTTTCATAGTAAATAAAAAAGCAGTTTTGTTTTTTATTGATCCGGTGAGGGAACAACGTTAGATAATGTCGAACCGACTGAATTTTCGTCCGATGGACGATATATTTGATCAAATCAATCGAAATTTGTTTGGAGCGCGAGGGAAATTTAAATTTTGTTTGTTTAAATAAAAAAAAACAAATGAATTATCGCTGGAATTTCGCAGAGATATATATATATATACTTCGCTAAAATATTTCAGCATTTCCAACTTAAACATAAAAACCAGTTATTTGTTTACTGTTTTTTATAAATAAAATAGAATAGATAATAATTCTTTTGAACATTTCAACTCAACTTGTTTGTGTTAAAATGATTGTTTATATACAATTAATATCATGATTGAAATGAAATCAAGCGATAATAGTCAACCGTTCGTATTTTACCTTCATTAATCAAAGATGGGAAGACGTGTCAAGCGGATGTGCGCTAAGTCGCGTTGCGTACGTTTGACCGAATCGCCCGTCGGCTACCGAAGCTGCACGGTGGGGTCAGAAATAGGATCATGTACCACGGCCCAGGCAGTATTGGATTGTCATTATTCAATTTCGCGACTAATTGGAGTGTTGTATCGGCTTGTCGCGTCTGATCAAGCTGTCCACTTCGCAGGCGAGAAGAAGAGTAATGTCTTTGGATTGAATTTACAGACTTTAACAGTCTTACTTCGAGTGGTACTGGAAATAAAAAAGAGCATTTTTATTTGAGATTGTTCAACTTCAATTGGAAATCAATATTACACGGATTGATAATTGTATTAAACGTGTAATCAATTTGGAAACTGGGTTCTCAATCATTTTAAAATTGACGTTTATTTTTGATTGTTTACAATAAAATTAACAACGTTGAAAGGGTGTATCATAACTTTATAACTTGAATATTTGAATTGATTCTATAAACTTGTTTCGATCAAATAATGTATCATATAATCAAAAACTCAATCAATGTGTTATTATTAAAAAAATGTGTATTTGATATTTAAAAGCTCGTTTAAATATTTCCAATAATCATTGATTTAACTTTCACTCTTTTCAATTTATGAATTCATTAGAATATTCTTGGCAGACACTTGTAACTCCAAAAGTAATTGCCTAACCAAAAAAGTAACCACCTTCTAGCTTGAAATTCGCTAATATGAAATATTTCCAACCTTGACTCGCATACTTGACACGAGATAATCAAACACTCTCGCAAACCATAACAACTTTTCCCAATTCAATTTCCACCTGATCACTTATTAAAGCCTCGGTACAACTTAATTAAGCATCCTTCGCAAGCACGTGACAATTTCCACGTGGTCGATCCCTCGCAGCCAATGGTTTTTCGCGTCGGCCTCCCCCTCCCGGCCCGGCCTGACCCGGAATATCAATCTTCACGTGACGCCGGTCGAATAACATGATTAGCTGTAGCACGCGAGAGGACCTTGCCGCAAAACTGCCGGAAACCCGGCGCGCCCAACTTGCGCCATTAAAGCTGCACCGCGTCTTAATTGGCGCTGAAAGCGGTGATGCGCGATCGCTAATACTGTCTCTGTCTGGACGAAAGACCCCCCCCCCCTTCGCCCCATCGTTAGGATATCCTCGGAGGACGCGCCGGGTAAATTTTGTCTCGTTTCATTTTGCATCAGCGGCTGAAAGCTATTCCTTTTGTCGCAAAGATGCCGGTAAACAAGATCGATAAGCCAAAATGGCGCTGCATATTGCGGCCTACTGCGGCCAGATGCTCATATCAGGGACCGGTGAATTTGAAATTGATGGACCTTCGAGTTTGGAAGATTGTTCGCTGATTGTTTTGGAAATAGTCGAGTAAAGTTTGTGGTTGAACATTTATTTAGTAGTTTTTTTTTGTGAATGTGCTCGAAGTTTGCAACGTTCGTTTTTCTGACGAATTCAGGCAGAAAACAATTTGGTACATGAAAAATCAATTAAATTTCAATGAATTTAAACAAGCAATATTGCATTCTTCCATTTACTTTTTTAATGCAAAATTTCAATTTGAAATTGATCTGTTTGATTTTCTTGTAAAAGGGGGAAAAAAAAGTTGCGAATTTCCGTTACACGTGCAATGTCGCTTTTTTTCGTAACCTCTTTGACATTTGCCACATTTTCGTATTTCAGCATTTCCGAAATTCGTACACCCATCATCTGCACTTGAAGTCGTCGACAGGCCATTCTCCCTTTCGATTAGATTGCATCTGCCAGCCTGACCTCCTCCTCTCGTTTCAACCGTTCGACCCCGGCTGACCCGGAATTCGAAGACGCGATTGCCAGCCAAAAGAACTGCACTCTCCAGATCTATTTATGGCATCCATTAACTTTTTCCCCCCAAACTATTTCATTTTCCAAGCGCCAATCAAGCCGATCGGATAATCGTCCAGGGTTTACATTTAGCGAACCGAACGGATCAGCACCGAAGACGTCTGCCCCCTTTTTGCTCCAACTTTTTCCCAGCCCCGGCAACAAATCAGACCAGGATTTTCAGGAACGTTCTGCGCCACTTTTGCCCGACTCTCCCCCCCCCCTCCGCCAATTTCATCTTGTCCGGGCAACTTTTTACATTTGTAAAGTCGACCATATCAAGTTGGCCTTATAAATTCGGGCGCCGATCTCCCCCAGGCTCATTTATAAGTCGAGATTATCAGGCAATAAATAGCGGCCGCAGCTGGCGCTGTCGCGCGCCACTCCTCCAAACAGATTCGAAACAATGACTTTTTACGCGCCGGTTCATCCGGACACTTTGAATATTTCACGACTCCTGGAGATCGCCCCCGAGGTCTCGTTGGTTTATCAAACGATGCATACGTTTGCCTTCTCCTGCCGAAACGTGAATCGCCTTATTGCCGGAAAACAGAAGAATGAATGGCTTGTTGCCGAGGCAACAGTCGGCGGGACCGATTGCTTATAATTTCAAGTCATACTATTGAAAAGGTACTGCGAGTCGTCGTCGCTCGCAAATCACCAGCAACCGGACAATAAATAAGTTGCTTTCATCGCCACTTGAGACTGAGAAGTACCTGCGGCCTCGTAAATATTTTTGCCACTCTTCCAAAACAAGTTCGTCGAGGTCCTCTTGACCGATGTGTTTCAAAGCATATAAATGGGTCGGAAACAATGGAAGGCAAAGTATTTTATGCGAATTCATAAAAATGTCTGCATAATTATGGTAAACAAGTTATATTGACCGTTGTAGTAAGTTATTTGTGGTTCCAAAACACATCTTGCAGTTGTGGGTAATAAATATGTGGGTAATAAATATGAGTGGGGAAAGTACAATTTTTTTTTTCTTAATAAATATACCTTTGAAACATTGTGGAAATTTCGTTATATTGTTCTACAAAATTGTAGTTTTTGAAATAATGATACATTGTTTAATTTGTGGCTTCATTTTCAGGTCAAAGTAGTACTTTTCACAATTTTATTGTTTTGCAAATTCATTTGTGTAAAATGATTCAAAGTGAATCTTCGACCATAACTTATGCTTTTTATGATCTTTTATAATGAATTTTCCACAATATTTTTCAAACATGAATTCATTGATGAAAGAATATACGAAGCTTTTTAGAATTAAGCATCACTGAATTAACAAAATCTTTACTTCGAACCATTGTTTTTCTTGCAGTAAGCTGAATATTAAATTTCCTAACAAGAAAGGAATTAAAATTGGCAATTATGAAAAAGTGCCTCATAATTTCCATCCAATATTGTCAATTGGATATACATATAAACGAGCTGGAAGCAAAAGAGATGCTTTGTTATTCAAATGCGTAATGCAAAATAAATTGCGATCTTGTAAAGCCAATCCCGAAGAATTACTCCTATCTGATGTAAATACGCTGCAACTTCGGGACGGCCGCGAACCGGAAAGCGGAAGTCGCTTGCTTAGGTGGCAATTGCAAGGGATTCCACAACCGCGACTTGCACTGGCCATTGCGCATGCACACACATGCGTGGCATTATTTCCTGGCAGGTTCACGTGTTCAAAGCACATAAGCTCGTAATCGCGCCCGAATTTTTCGACTTTGAGCATACGAATTTAAGATAAAATATTCCTGACTCAGAATAAAGTAATTTTCTAAAGAAAAGGTATTACCGTTTTATTTGTCTGTAACTGTTACTTGAATTAGAAAAAAAGAAAAAATTAAAATCTGTAAATGCTAAACACATTTTGGATATTATAAATGCATTAGAAATTGGTTTCCAATGCTCTTCTTACAACGTAAAAAAATATGCAATAAATTTTCTTATAAAAAAATCCATTAATTGAAACTTAAATTTAAGTAAAAAAGTTGTAGAGTCGAGGAATTTGATTCAAATTTGTCTATTCAATTTGAATTCGTAATACTTCTTTGTGAAAGTAGCATTCTCAAAAATTAATATCAGATCTGAATTTTTATTCAACGTATATTAAAACGTTAGATACGATCACATCATTAACTTCCTTTTTATTTGCACAAAGTTAGATTTCTGTATTCAAAATGAATTCAATTTTAAATTCCCTGCGCAAATAAAAAAAGCACTGCAAATTTCCTGCTCATAATCCCGCGACAGCTTTTCACCATGTTTGTTTTTCAACAATGGCCCTCGTTATTTGCATTTAAATGAAACCTTTCGACTGAAATGTAACGACCAGCTAAAGAAATGAATGACGCCGAGCAAAAGAAGCGTCGTCGTCGATAGCGCAACAACACTGCCGCGAGTTACATCCAATTTATATGAAATTACTCCGAAACAATAGCCGGAGCGAAATTGTTTCGCAGCTATAATGATTTGGCTTCAACTTAAATGAAGTAACTAAAACGCTCATAAGCGTAATAGAGTTCAACTCTGGCGCTTAAATTCCAAATAACGTACAAAAGACTCGGCCAATTCCGCAACAAACTTGTGTTAAATCCGAGCCTTTTGTTCCAAGTTTTTGTCCCAACGAACGTGGGAATGCAGGTGCGATTGTCGAATTTGCGACTCGACTGATTTAAATTCGTCCCACGAGCTGGCGACGATTTCAGCCGTCGAAATGGGTTGCATGTCCGACAATAATGCGCTGAAAAAAAGTTGCATGGAAAATTAACATATGCAGAGAAAAATATGGCGTTGATAAATATACAATTATACTTGGACTTAAAATGAATTATTTTTCAATGTTTACTTAATTTTTACGCATATATTACATTTGTATTATTACATTTGTGTGTGAAGTTTCGTCGAAATAAAAATTTGGTAATTAATTCAAAATTTATAGAATTTGTAATTTAAAAACACATTAAGTTTGAGTTTACGTTCGAGTAAGAAACTAACTATATTATATATTTCATAAAAAAGATCCTTCGACTATAGTTTATATTTTACGTAAATTAACTTGTCAAAACTTTATATAAAATTTTAATTACAACTTCATATTGTTACACATGTTGGCAAAGTTTGGAAAAAAGACGTCATAATGCGAACTTCTTGCACGCCATATATTTAC
>JABFOV010001929.1:10605-22244 GCA_022817685.1 Aradophagus sp. ZL-2020 | reverse complement strand
CTACACTTACACGCTCACACTCCATCGTCCTGTATCATCACGTATCAGTTACATGGTCTATTTTGGCTTCCTCTTTTTACACCGGTCACAACAATTTTATTTTAATGTCTTTTTTTTAATTTTTTTTTTTTTTTCGATTTGTTTTTTTTTTTTTTTTTTTTTATTTTAATTTTTGTTTTTTTTATTTTTTTAATTTTTTTTTTTTTTTTTTTTTTTAATTTCACCTTATTTTACTAATTTTAATAAATGACTTAAATTCACTAATAACTAAATAAAATTAGTAAATCTACTAATAATTATAGTTAATGTTATGTTACTTAATTTTAATTTTACATGGAATTTTTTAATCTTACTCGTACTTAATTTTCCTTAATTTTATCTAATTTTATACTTTCACTTAGCTTTGCTCCATTTTAATTTTACGCAATATTGTTTTATTTTACTTAATTTTCTTTTATTTAATTCTTGAATTAAATTGTTCTTTCACTGTTTTCTTGATTTTTTTTTTTTTCAATCAATCAATACTAGTGTTTGTTTATCAACAAATTAATAGAAGAAGACTTAGTTTTGTAGAAGTAACTGATCAAAAATTTTTTTAGATATTTGTATAAAATTAAAATACATTAATTTTTATATTATTTATTTTAATCGTTTTAAATGCAACGATTGCAACATTTTTTTGAAAACAGTGAACAATACATTGAAAGCATAATTTAAAGTCAGTCAATGTTTATATTTTAAAGAAATATGTAAATTTGAAAGTTTTCCACTATTTAATATCTGAGAAAGTAAAAAAATTTGTGTCAGATCAGGAAAAGAAATAAATAAACGACAAAACAAAAAAAAGTTTTAAAAAACTAAACCGAATTACAACAAAAAACACAAAAGAAATAACAAATTTACAATAAGCAAGCAAGCAAATCATTATGCATTATTAAATTTATTTATTTACTGTTTATATATAGTTTCATAAATTGTAACCAAAATGTTTCATTCTTTCAGGCTCTGCTGCAATACGTGTATACAAACGAGGTGAACCTCTCCTCCTTCGACTTGGCCTGCGAGCTTTGTTACTGCGCCAAGAAGTACATGTTCCCATTTTTGGTGCAACATTGTACCAGGTACATGTGGTCTGACCTCTGTCCGAAAATTGCTTGCCGCGCCTACGAATTCTCCCACCTGTTCGAAGAATTTGAACTGCGGGACCAGTGTCTCAGCATCATCCAAAAGCAGACTAAAGAGGTGTTGCGCGATCCGTCGTTCAGCGAGATCGAATTGGGCACTCTGCTGACGATTCTTGACCAGCAGGATCTCAACATTGATACGGAACTGGAACTGTTCCAAGCGGTGGAAGACTGGTCCAAAGCAGAATGTGCCAGAAAACAACTGGACCCACTGGACCACAAATGTTTGCGCTCGGTATCTGGCAATGCGATCAATAAAATTCGCTTTCTCACGTTAACTCCGAAAGAATTCGCCGAGGGCCCAGGTCAATCGTCGATGTTGACCCAAGAAGAATCGTTCGCCATTTTGATGAACATCTCCTCGAGCGCTAACACCGTCAGCATGCCCAAGGACTTTGACACTAATAAAACCACGCGTAATATCGTTTTTGCTGAAGTAAGAGTTATAATATTCATTTATTTTTATAATCAGCTAAATAAAATAGTTTTCAAATTGTATGTATATTAATTTTTAAGAACTGCAAAAATTGTAAAATTATAGTTGAACTTTAAATAATGAACAATGAAGCTTTAGATTTGAAACGTAGAAATTTCGTTGCTTAATTTTGTTAATTTTGATTGTTTTTTTGTGTACTTTAAAATTCAACTGTGAATAATGTGCATGAAGTTTGCAGCGTTTATTAGTCAACGATAGAAATGATGAAATACAATGAAGGGAAATTAATTTTCCTTAGTTAAACAAAGCAATTTAATAAACGTTGGAATCTTCAGGTACAACATCTGATTTTACTTGAAAATTCAAGTTTTTTATATTGTAAGAATTAAGTAAAATGTTAGTATCTCACATTACATACAACTTGTTTCCCATTTTAGAGTTCATCAATGGAACTGCTTCCAAACTCAAGTAGATCCAATATAAAAGACCCAAGAACTTATATGGACCATTTAATGGCTCTTACTTCGACACAAAGCTCGCTCTCGAAAGATCATGAAAAAATGATGGAGGAAATGCGAGCTTTGGAGCGAGAGAAGATCAACGAAGTTATGATAAATAATGAAGTTTATTTTGGCGCGACTCATCGAGCCTGCTCACCAATCGGACTCAAGTGCTTCTGCACGCGTGGCGTGTATGCCGAAACAGAAGTTATGAACCATGATATTCTCTTTAGCTCCTTGTCTTTCACAGTGAATAAAAATATCTGCATCGTTGGAATCGTTGTACCTACACAAATGAGAAAAGTAATCATCATTAAGATATTTTTTAAATAATTCTAGAGTAATGTGTTGTTGGGAAATTCTTTGGTCATTATAAATGTACAATTTATTGATATCTTATTTTATTTTAATTAATTAAAGTAATATAATATGAAATATCTGTGTGATTTCAATATGTATGTAATTAAAATAACAAATTTATATCATTTATTTATTGTAGAAAAAAGTTTTTTTAACTTTATATAATGTGAAAAAAAATTTTCATTTGTATTTTTCATGTTTTGTACATGTATGAAGAGATTCTATGTAAAAATCTCTATGTACAATGTACAAAAAGAAAAAAAAATATAAAAATTTCTTCACAGAAAAATTCACGTTTATTAAAAATACACTTTCTTATAATTTTTGTTTTTACAGAGTATGCCAAATTCAAACTTTTCGAATAACATTAATCCTGAAGACCAATATACCGAGGTCGTTTATGCTTATCTTTTGGATTCATATGGAAGCCGGTTGACCTATACTTATTTCACTTCTAAAGTGAAGACGGGTGATATGATGGAAATTAGCTTTAATCGAGCAATTTACATCCAGAAACATAAGGTAAAGCCTTTGAAATAAATTATTTATTTTTAAAATACAGGCAACAATAGTCTAAAATAATTTTTATAAGATAAAAAATAAAAATAGTATAATACTTTATTACATTTGCAGGTGTACCGTGTAGAAGTAGTTTTCAACAAGCCCGGATGGTATCCATTAGCAACCTGTGATGAAGCCACGCTCTCTGACAATGTTTTCTTTGTTTTCAAAGTTCGAAGTCGAGAAGAAAATGTACGTGATGGTCTTATCAGATCGATTGTTTTTATGTTAAATTCTCCGGCCTAAACGATCCATGATGAATCATCCCTTAGGATGATGCTGGGAGTGCAAATAACAGCTTATCTATTATATATTCTGATTTTCTATACACGTTACAACTTCATTATAGCATTGACTTGAGTTTTTTCTTTTAATTTTTACAACATTTTAAAAATATGCAATGAAATCGCGAAGTTGTTTACAACCGATTTGAATAAGATAAACTGAAGACACCCAATCAAATTTTTAATTTCAAACCAGGGTAGTACAGAGTAATAAATAGGGATGTTCTTGAAACAGAAAAACAAATTTTATAAACATATTTTCGCATATTGGAACATTGCTTTTGAGAACATCGCCTAAGAAGTAAATAGAAACAACCACTTACACTGTACATTACAAAAAACTACTCTTTTCGAAAGACTGCACCAAGCTTTGTATCGCGTGAGAGTCTTTTAATGTACATATTTCGAGATGAACGTCAATTTATATAATTTTCAAATTATTAAAAGATGATTTTAAGAATGAAAAATCCCGTCCAATCCAATTGGCCCCTGGACCAGAAAAGAACAGAGAGAGAGAAAGATAATTAAGTCATCTTCGAAATTGTCCATATTGCGTTACAAGTAGCACATATGTTTTGTCCATCGATCAATGTCATCGCGTTAACTCATTTTAATCATATATAAATCTTGTTCGAACCTTTTGATATTCTATTGATTGGTCGTTTGTTGAATGTTGTTGAGACATGTAGATGTGACTTTTTATATTTTATTATTATATTGTATTGTAATTGTAAAATTAGATGGCAGAAAGAAAGGGCAACAGAAAGCACTCTATTGGCGAGACGAAAATTTTTTTTACCGTATATTCTCTATTTATTGATTCTTTTCGTTTGCAATTGTATGGTTGAAACGTACAAAAACTTCGCTACCTCAAAAAGCTGTTTAAAGAAATCAAATGCGCAAATTCGATTTCGATTTGTTTTGTGATCATTGACCCGATACATCACGCACACAGACGCTCACATACAAACGTAAACAACAGACACACACCGCTATTTTTTATAAGCTTTCATTGTACGGAGAGTTTACATGGATAACCACAATTGTATTTGTGTGTCGTTTATTGTTCTGTTTGTATAAAAATTATATATATATGAATCATTGGCATATATTACACTGACGTATGGTAAACGTCTCAGTTGCTAATCAAATACAATGTTTTCATTAAGTTTTCAAATGAATCCATTACTCGATAATATCTGTAAATACAATAATTTCAGTAATTTGTACTTGTTCGCTTTGTGATTTACACATTTATCATAAATAATATCATTTTCGATGTAGATCTTGTCGATTCATCCTTGATTGTGACGTTTACCTCATACATGAGATAACATGTAAAAGATGTTTAGAATAATCAATAACTTATTATGCAATAAAAAGGAAACTTTTGTTAATATATGTACGAAAAACAGTTATATATACAAAACCTTAAAAAATGTACGACATTGTTGTGTGAAAAAAAAAAATGTAAAAAATGTGTCTTGATATATAAATTGTTGGAATTGACAGTGACTTTTTGTGTCATATATTAATCCTTACTCCTTAAAAAATATACATCATGTTTAATAATCTCAAGGCACTTGTGGTAATCTAAGATTGTTGGCTCTGACAAAGTTGGCCACGCTTTTCTAAGAAAAGCGTCTCTAATAATTTAATAATAATTTAATAGATACATCGTATCGTCGTTTCGCCAAAAAAGTCATGTCTTGTGAATGATAAAATCCCACTCATCGTTCCACCGTAATTTGAGTACATCCTTCGGTGATAGAGCTGTGGTTCCATAGCTGAGTGGACAAAATCTTCGAAAAACGTATATCACACTTATCACCCAAACCACGACAAATATTCTGTAGAGAGCAGAAAGCGCTCGCGACTTGAATCTGGATCTGGAAATGAGAAAAATGAAATTATAGAAACTAATGAATCTTTAAAATAACATACGAAAAAAAATATTGTTTAGTCACATTTAGTTGTCATTTTATCTTAAAAATCAATTGATCTAACTGAAACATTACGTACTTTGTTAAATAATACAAATGATCGACTGTAGCAGCAGCGAGGAGAACTTTGTAAACGAAAGCAGGCAAATAATGATGCAAAAAGAGGGTATTTTCGACAAACATGAAAGGCAAATAATGAAGCAGGTAACCAGCTAACAGTACTCGACCAAAGTCTTGAAATCTGTTCCATTCAAATTCGTTTATATCGAAACACAATCTTCGTCTCCTCATTAAATAAATTATCAATAGTGATGAATAAATTAGGACAAAGAAGGTGCCAGAATACCACACCATGATGTTTCCTAGAAGATGAATTTGTGCCTGCAAATAACAAGTGATGTGAAAAATAGATAACAGGAAATTAAACAAAGATAGCAAAAATAAAAATTAATTATGGATTAATTATCATCAATCAAAGTCTTTTCTTACATTACTATTGTCATCAACCCAATAAGCAATGCCTCGAGTCATCAAGGGCCAATCCAGCACTCCACTGGAATACATATGACTGTTCGGTGGATCAGATATGCCGAAAATCATTTTCGTCTGAAGTTCCGCTAATTTTTGCCAAAATGTGAGAGAAGTGCCTTCTAGGGGAATCATTTCAGCGTTAATTAGTTCTCTTTCCCTCTGTTTTTGATCCTCGCTTTTAGTATACCTAAATATTGAACGTATCATTATTATATCTTAGTGCTATACATTTTCAAATGTTTCATACAGTCGTTCCTCTCAACCTATTTAGCAAGTATGGTTACCAAACCTACCAACAGGTCAAGAGGTAAAACCAGGGCCTTACAATTCATTATTTAGTTAAAAGCAATAAGCAGAGATAACGTTGAAAATTGCGCGTTCCCAGCGCCATCTTTATTTATTACTATCAAAAAATGTAAAGACTTAAGACCCTTGAGTAAGACAGTTTTAGAGGTACTTATAATTCAACACTACCTGTGTTCTTCCACATTCCAAACTGTATTAGACTGCTCGATGTGTCTATCTGCAATTACTTCATGCTGATTAAATCCCCAGTCAGGCAACTGTCTACCACTAAACTTCAAGGCATAATTAGTTGTTGCATGAATTAGCCTGACCTGGCTCTGAATCGCGTGCCACACTTCCCCTGTTTGTTCCTTATTAATTATGTCTACCTTCCACAGGCTCTGCGCAGGCATCGATACGTTATAATCTATGTAACAGGATACTTCTTGGCCCTGCGGCGTCATAGGCGCAGCCACATCGTGTGAATTGAGCATGCGACTTGTGATCCCATGTACCAGCTGGATAACATCGCCATGTTTAATAGGCTTACTGGGCTTTGTTACCGTCAAATCGTTGATATCTGGTCGCTTGACAATCCACCAGTTATTAACGTCTTTGAACGAGTAACAGGTGACCTGTTGCTGGTGGGAGCTACCGCGCCCGTCAGGATAGTTTATGGGATACACATGGGTGTGGCTATGAAGCCAACAGGCGCGGCCAAATGTGTGACGCAGAGTGATCTGCGAGCCATGGGTCACTTCCACTGGTTGACCTTTGGTAATACTCGCTAAACCACCTTCCAAGCTTGCTTGGAACGCACTAGTCATTATAGAATCATGGGGTCCGGCTTTCGTCAGAATTGAGAGATGGACGTAGAAGACAGCGAGGTAGATGGTTAACATGGTGCCAAGAACGGTCAGCGAACGGAGAAAGAGGTGATATATGAGGCTGGCCTGAGAGAGTTTTTTATTTGGGAGAAGCGTTCTCCAGTAGTCCTGGCCGATCAGGTAGACTCCGAGCAAGAGTGAGTAGAAGCCAATATACTTTACACTGTGGAAGGTCATTAATAATGTTATTCTATAACGCATGTGTTAATTGTATAGCAATTAAAAAAACTGATGTATAAATAATGCATTAAAATGTTGTCATAGACGTCTCAACCAAATTTGCGTATAAGCTTTGTTTCGTCCAGGCTATTATATTGTATGAAATTATTTTAGTAAAATTTACTAAACTGACACTTACCATACTGCACAAGTTAAATTAACAATTCCACTGATTAACCAGACCCACCACATTATTCGAGTTGGATCAGATGAAATTTTTCGGAATTTTAAAATCGATAGTATGCCCATTAAAGAGAACTGAATTAAGATGCTTTCGAGGAGTATGAATCTGGACTGTGTCAAGAGAGCATTATCTGGAAAATTGATATTTTTATTGAATAAATGTAAACTAATCAAATGTAACCTATTCAATCAACTGAAAACCTTACCAAATAGTATAAGTAATCCAGCAATGGCTGCGCCCCATTGTTTCAGGCCCAGTTCCAAAGCCAAATGATAAACGGTTGGTACAATTAGACTGCCACATAATGCCGGAACCAGTCTTAGTGCGAATAGAGGAACTTTGTCTGGATAAGGACTTCCGATTCTATCAAACTTGAAACTTCCATCGTACCCCGCTATGTAAGCTACTGCGGATATGAGCAATTTTCCTAACGGCGGATGGTTATCGAAGTAAAATGTTTTCTTTAAGTATAAGCTTACATATTTTCCATAATGTAATTCGTCGAATCTGTCGAAATGCATAACTTTTTAAATGAATGAATTTATATTAACATTATAGATAGATGCTATCAAGAATCTTCAGTCTCAAATTTGCAATGAAAAAATCTCATTCCTTGTTCATTGTTAAATTGGGAATGAGGGTTCTTCATTACCAATATGAGAAAATGGAAAATTTTCATTACCAGTTTCATACTGTATGGGAATAAATATTTTTCATTGCCAATCATATCTCTTTTTCCTAGCCATTGATATGTGAAATCTAAATACTTACACCACATTTCTGGGTTCTTCAAGTCTATATAATCGTGTTATCACTCCAACAAAAAGCAGCAGAAGAGCAACGACATCCAGCTCAAAATTAATTTTAATTTTTGTAGAAGATGAACTGTCCTTGCAATCCTCTTTCGTTTCATCTTTAAATCTTTCATTTTTCGTCGCCTTTATTACATCTTTGTCTTCGGATACGCTATCTTCTGAGTTCTAAAAAATAAAACGAAATAATACAGCATCATTTAAAGTGAAACAGTTAACCATAAAATTTCATTATAAACAATTCATAATGCCATGACCAATGCAACATACAAATTTTGATCGTCATAGATTTGTGAAGTTTATTTTTTCTTTTCAACTTGGAGCTTTTTAACAACAAAACTAACAACTTCTCCATCTTCTTCTTTTCTTCAGTTAAATGAAACCAAATAATAAAAATGCATTGGAAACATTGTTGACATACTTGAAGTTGACATTCGTCTTGCCTAACAGACGTTTGACAGTTGGACTCAAAGTTGGCATTGGCATCCGACGCTCTTCTGTCGGCCTCTTTTGTCCTTCTTTTACGCACTTGCATCGCGCAAGTCCGATAACGTATATTGGCCGGGATCTTGCTCGCCGAACGTCTCAACCGTGCCACGACAGCAAGTTCCACGTTCGCGGGCGTCTCATCCTCACGATACTCTTGTTGTTGAAGACGACTCGCGACTAACGCCACTAACCTTTCCCTTCACTAAAATGCCCAACACCATTGCATGCAATGTAATGTAACGGTACCGCTCCAGCTCATACGTTACTGCCTCGAGACATTTCTTCGATTCATGAAATTCAACATATTTGTCCGGAGAAATCCGTTATTCGTCATTAAATTATTTTTTCCTTTCCTTCATTTCACTAATTCTACTATTCTTTGCTTTGAGATATGTTTGTTTTTATTTTATTCTACATTTATTTCCTTTGTGTTTTGTTTATTATTTTTTTTTTTTTTGATTTTCCATTTTAGTTGTCAGAATTTCTTTTCTTTTAATAATCTTTTAAGTTGATTTTTATTTCATTGTTTGTTAATTTATTTGTAAAATATAATTTTTTGTTGTTTAATTTTTAATATTCGGTTATAACGTCATATAATTTTCATTAATTAATTACAGTCCTTTGAAAATTAATCGTGAGAAATTTACTAATAAAGAGTTGACATTTTTTTATAGATATAAATTATAAAAATCCAACATTAATTACAATTATAAACTTAATTCTGCATGTTGCATCATAAAATTTGAAATGTAATATACTATTTCAAGGAATTTCGTCATTCTTCAAAAAAAGTGAAGATTTTTTTTTATTTAAAACTCTAAACTAGATCTCATTTCAGTAAACTTTCATTTGTTTTGATGGCTTTTTTTAACAATGGTTTTGTTGAAATTTGAGAATTAATTTCTCCCCTTAAATTTCAAAAGACGAATATTCGTGCCATTATTAAGAGAAAAATTATCAGATAAAATTCAACGTTTTTTATAAATAATAACAATAATAATAATCAAAGTTGGCAGGAAAAAAGAAGGAAACAGTACGATTCTTTAATAAATTTCGCTCAATTAAATCCAAAAACCATATTTTCTTCATTCTTATTTTACAAAAAAGATTTTCCGCAGTTTTTGACGCGATTGGATTAACCTCAAAATTAAAATGAAAAATTAAGACATTTTTCTTATAAAATATTACCTCGAAAATTATGTGTTTTTAATGTCATTGGAAGAAATTTAATAAAAAGTCGCCCTGTTTTATTTGTTTTACATTATTAGAAATCATTTATTTCAATACAATATTGCAATACAATTTTCGCGCCAATTTTAGAATTCAAAGTTTGTCATCCAATTTGACCTACTCTTAAACGACGTGAAAGGAAATTCGGGCGGTTGTGAAAAAGTTGTTGTCACAGAGAGCAAACTGTTGTCACAATCATCTAATTGATTGTTAGTTATAATAATTCATTTTGGAAATTCATTAACAATGCCTTAACATACCACTGAATCTGTTTCATTGTATAATTTTCTGTTCGCTGTTATCCAGGACCATTCGGTCCAATGACATAACCTCTGTTCATTCGAGACAAAGCACTAAAGAAAAGGTACTGCAACAAACGGTTTATTCCATTCTGTATTTTTCATTTCTATTTCTGTTTTTCAAATAATCATCTTTCTTAACAATGACATTCATGAATAATCGTATTTTCTTATAAAACATGTGAATGCGTCTATATCCAAAAATTTGTTTCTTCCGTATTCTAATTTGTTTTTTTTTTTGTTCTTGACTTGGTTTTGAACGTCCTGTTTTTTTCATTTATAATATATAATTATAATATAATTTATATATTTTAATATACTAACATAATTAATAAATCATATATGTTTTATTAATTATAATTTAATATCTATTTAAAAATAATACTATTTCAAAATTGTAGGATCCTTTATCAGGGTATGTCATATTACTTAAAAATAAAAAAAAAGTACTTGTTTAAAACAGTATAAAATAAAGAAATTTTAATTAATAAAACTTCGCTTTAAGTAACAATTATTCAATGAATTGTGAAACTGTTCAATAAACAATATAAGCTTTTTTTATATCCGCTAAAAAGTTCAATGCAAAAATGTCGCTGACATTTATAAAAAGTATGCAAGGTACGCCCCTGTTACATCTTGATGGTTACATTTATGAAAAAGATAAAGAAGTAGACGATAAAATTTACTGGAAATGCAATAAATATAAACAATTTTGTTGTGGAGGTATGTACTGTTTTATATTAGATTTCTACTTTTTAACTGCTATGTTTCACTCAGTCATCTCCCCAATAGTGCAAAATATTTATAAATATTTTTTAAAAAATGCACAGTAAATATTTAATGTCTTTTATTTGCCGGTTAGAATATATTTTGTATGTACTTATTTTACTTTATTTTTTATTATATGTACTTTGCATATATTATTTTATATATATTATATTATTATAACATATTTTATATTGTATTAGTATGTTTTTTAAGTACAAAAAGTATACATTTAATTAATATTTTATAAATATGCGCTATTAGGGCCTGAAACTTATTACATTTGCATTAAAAACTAATCAATTTTCTGTTTTTTCATCTGACTGTAATGTATCATCTTTTTTATTTTGTGTCGTCAATATTTAAATGTAAGATTAATGATAAATTTTAAATGTTTATCCCGCAATTATTCACATTTATACTATGTTCAATAAACTGGAGCATAAAATTTCCAATTTTAGTATAATTTTTTTTTTTAATATAATTAATCAAAAACATGGTGTTTTAATATACAAAAAAAAAATTATATTCTATTCAATTTACGTTTAATGATAAACGAAAGGAAAATTCAAATAAATTAATATATATATTAATTATATGTATGTATATATTATAAATATATATTGATCATACAAGTTCAACAGTTGATAATAATAATGAAAATATTTAG